>ML776873.1:209425-231811 GCA_009831015.1 Picea engelmannii
TTCCAAGGCTCTTTGATCTGCTCCTTTGAAAGTGGAATTCGAATTTGATGATGTGTGCCAAAAATCCCTATCATTTTTCCCTTGAAAATCACTAAATCTAGTCAAAAAATGCCCTTTTGACTTTCATCTCCAAGAATGGCCTTCAGATTTTGACTTGATAATTCACCACCTATCTATTTGAAACCTTTTCAAACCATTCTAGCCCAAAAATCTTGATCTGGGAAAAAATTTGGCTATTCTGGCCGTGACAGCTTTCAACGGCTAACTTACCCGAAAATCTGCTCCTTAGCTGCTGAAAGTAGCCGCTTTCCACAGCTAACTAGTCAAAAAATTTGCCTTCTGCGCTGTTGAAAGCGGACAGATTTTCAAAATCGAATTTCTCGGTCATAAAAAATCCATTTTTCATATATGAATAGTCGATCGATATCTAGAGAATCTCATCTTTCCAATGGTATTGTCAGATCTTAATTTTGAGCTCAGGAAGGGATTGAAAAGTTCCCTGCAAGTTTAATTATCATTTTTCCATTTGCAATTCAAAACCCTAAACGATCCTTTGTGAACAATGTCTCATATGGAAACAAAGATTTGATCTGATGTTGCCAACCCGGGAGTACAGCCTCTGTTAGCTGTTGATAATCTTGAATTTCCTCAGCATGCCTCTTTGTAAGCCCCTGTTAGCTGCGGAAAGTATGCACTTTCCACAGCGCGCCACTTTGTAGAAGACCCTCCTTAGCTGTTGAAAGCATGTATCTTTGACAGCGCGCCACTCGAGAACTGATTTTAAGAACCTTTTAAGATTTGACACTTTCAACAGCGCGCCAACTGATGAAACGATCTCCTTAGCTGTTGAAAGTGGGCACTTTCCATAGCGCACAATGAATTTTTGAAAACATGTTAGCTGTGGAAAGTAAAAAATGGCAATTTTGAAAAAGAAGACTTTATGGGTCAAAACCAAAACTTAAGTTTTGCAGCTAAAAAGACTCAACAAGTAATCGAGGAAACTATCAATAGCCATGCTATCCACCGTAAAACCCGACCAAAATGATGGTGCTATTTTGGGAGTTAACAGTACCCACGACGAAGACCTTCTGTTATAACCCTAAATTACACCACACATTCTTACCTGGCATCAGGCCAACTCATATCCTTTCTTTGTGAAAAACACTGCTGAACAACTCTTTGAAAATCCTCTTGTGTAAAGGCCCACACGCCCTAACCCATTACTGCACGTGTGTACACGCTGGCTGGATCAAAACAACACGCGTGTACCTAATAAAGCACGAAAAAAGGAAAGTTGCCGACGGAACAAAAAGCTATGGGTGAGTTAACTGAAACTCTCAGCCTTGCATGGCCGAGGGTTCGTCCAAATACCTAGCTCCTTCTATCCTATAAAAGAAGGGGTAGGGGTACCACTTGGAGAAGGAAAAATATAGCAAAGAAACTATGCCCATTTGCATATTCCATTTTCCCAACCCTTTAGCCTTTCCTAATGCCAAAGGAGATTTAAAGCAAAGTAGTTGAACGACAGAAGAAGAGGATCCCAGGATCAGGTTCAAGGAGTGGTGGCCGGTCTCAACGTTTTGTAAGTTGACTCATTTTAAGTAATAAAGAGAATGTTTTTCCCATCCCAATTCATGAACTGTTTATGATATTGATTAGTTTATGTTTGATTTCTAACCCGTTAGTATATTAGTAGCATGCATGCATAGGTGTTGCTTGTCTTGAATGCAGGTCAGATTTGGAAGGAGCATTGCGAACAAGTAATCAAGCACAACGGAGGATCGACATCAAACGCCGGTAACGAGGTAGGTTGATCTTTCCATGCATTGACTAAGAAAAGGGGATTTAAATCTAGGGATGAAGGTAGAAAGTGATTTCTATTCGGTCATATCTGCATGCAAAGTCTGAACTCTATTTGCTAGTCCGTAGGGTGTTTTTCCCAACAACAGAATTGGCGACCGTACTGAGGAGAATAACTCTTTAGGGTTCCTGGAATTTTATTTAGTTTTTGGGTAGTTTAAAGACTAGTTTTTCTTACCTGTCTTTTCTTTTCATTTCTATAAAGTCTGAGCTAGCAGGGAGTCTAGTTTTCCATACCATCTTTCCCTGAATTTTGCTTGACTATGTTTTTCGGGATCCATAGAGGTTCACGCGGTCTGCACAAGGCCTGCACGCGTGTACCTGCGTCCTATCCTCTTACAGCCCGCGTGTGAACACTAGATGTAGAGATAGTAGTAGCATGTAGGATTTCAGAGAACCTCAGAGCCAGTCCTCCTCTTCCCTGTCAGAATCACATATTCTCAGGGGGTTTTCTGGAATTTTTTCAGAGTCTTGTTTGCTAACAGTCCTATCTTAGATTTTTTTTACCTTATTATTTTTTCCTTGCATTATTTGTTTTTCTGTTAGAAAGAGTATCCAAGCCTTCAAGGGATTCTGGTTATCAATATCAGAGGTCTCTTTCTAGTTTGGTCTGTCTATTTTCTTTTCTTTCTTAGAGTTTATACATACACGCGACCTATACAAGGTCAGCCCGCGTGTACATGCCCTCTGTTGCTACTTAGCGTGCATTCGCACGCGTGCTGTTTGAGTGGCAGTCGCGTGCTTATACAGGCTTATTTTTGTTAAGGGTGAGGTAGTCATCCTCTCCTTTGATTAGAATTATTCCTCTCAGGTGTTTGAATCTATGTTTGAACAGTGAGTAGCTTAGGATTATTTCTACCCTTAGCTTGCTTTTTCTCATTTAAAACGTTGTCAGAAAAATATAATTTTTTTTTTTTACGATTTTTAGACAAGTGTGAGAGTCATTGTTTTTACAATCGCTATTGTTTGATTTTTTAATCTGATTCTTTGTGATCTGCGCTTTAAGCTAGAATTGTTTTTTCTTGGTTTTTTGCTTGTCGATATTTTCCCTTTCTTGCTTTAACTAGCAATTAAATAAAATAAAAAATTCTCTTTTCATTTTCTTTTTTGGTTGAAGAGTATGTTTCTGCATCATTAGCTAGGGAAAAGTCTTTTATTTCATAAGTTTTTGCAGTTCACTTAGATCATAAGTAGCTCGTAGTCGAGTGAAATTCCTTTGAGTTTGCTGTCCAAAATCTTAGAAAACGTTAAAAAATCTTGCTTTTGAAAAGTTGTTGGAATTTCGCATTCAGTGAAAGTTTTGTTTCCAGATTTTTTATTCATTTTTTTATTTCATCTTTTACACATCATCAGTTTCACCCCCATACCCCTTGACGTAAGACAAATCCATAAAAGTAACACTAAATTTAAAATCTACTAGACTTTTATGTTTGTAGGGTTCACAAACTAGTTCAGGACTAGGGCCTTGGATTAGGTTGGAGAGAAAACTCTTCAAGGCCATTTAAAATCAAACATTAGAGTCTAAGATAGGGAGTGTCTAAGTCCAGTTTCATGGAAGTTATCCGGGACCCCCCTCTAACACAAGCGATAAACACGAGGTCGCGTGCAGAAAGGTAGTGGAGATAATCCCTCCAAAGCCAGACCAATCGTAGTGGAGAACACATATAGAGGGCTTGTTTTGGGATTCCGTTGTTTGCATTTTCCACGGGGCTTCATGGGTCTCGAATCCATTCGAGGTCCTCAGTTGTCTTTCGGACCATTTTCTCTCGATACCATTGATAGGTTTTGGGCTCGATACCCTTCTCATTGTGGTCTACCCGACTTTCGATTGTACCCGCCTGGTGACTGTTCGCGTGCTGGCAACCTAGTTGCCAATCTTTGTTAGGGAGATACACGGGTGACTGCGGGGGTACACCGCAGAACCTAGGATAGACATCGGGCCATGCTTTGCAAAGTATAGCTGGAGGGTGTTTCTGTGTTCGAGTTGCACTTGCACTCGTAAGTTGCTCTAGTGTTGGCTGTTGTAACTGTTCTTCCAATTAATTTAGTGTTTGCTTGTCTTATCTTCTAGGTACTTTTTCCTTAGTGTGTGTTACTTTTGAAGCATTTAGACTACCTTAGAGTGTCTTGGATCTTCTCACACAGTGGAGGATCCCGAGCTCCGTCAGTAATGAAGGCTTCTTGGCCTGCCGCCGGTTACACTGGAGCCACCCCCGCCACCATTAAGGCGGAAGCTAGACCAACAAGGGTCTTTTGAAGCGACCGGGTCACAACCTATTGTGCCTGAACAACCCCCAGAGGAATTGACCATTTTGGACCTTGAATAAACCGCTCTTGGATTGGTTGAAACCCCAACCACTGATTTCTTGGCACCTTTTATTATACCAATTTTTCACGAGAGCCAGACAGTGTCGCACACAGCAATGGAAACAAATGCTATTACTTATTCTGGGAATTCTTTGATTCCCACCACGGTTGTCACCATAGGAGAGCTTACACCTCCTAACCCATCGTCGTTGGTCCGAGCCACCATGGTCTTAGCCGCAGCTACTTTGCACAGTGGTCCAAATCCGTCTTTAGCGGCGGCCACAACCCCTTTTACACCTAGTGCGACAGGCCCTCCGTTCTCATACGGGATGCCTAGTTCGGGTACAAGTCCTTCACTTTCCTACTCCACTTTATAGACTTTGAGTCTGGGGGCAGGGAGCTCTATCGCTCCTCTGCAAGGTCACTTGGGGGGCACTCCTATCCCTTTTAATGTTTTTCCTTATAGAGGAGGTCATATCCCTCCTTAGTCCCCTTCACTCGGTGGCTCGCATCAGCAATCCACCGGGTAACCTACACCCAATAGTTTATTTGGAGCAGGGAGTCAAGGACCACCTGCGCATAGTATGTCGGTAGGTTCGACACCATTTTCTTGGAACAAAACGTTTGGTAACAACACATTCTCGTCAGCCTCTTTCCCTACTGGGGGCAACCCCATTTTTGGACAATCTACTCCTATTCAGGGTACTATTCCTGCACAGGGGGAAAACATATCAGGACCTTGGAATTCAAGGCAAGGATCCGTTCCCTCCTCCAGAATGCTGATTTGGGGAAATTATTTCCACAATCAATGGAACCCCAGACAAACTACTATGCCTATCCCCACAGGACCGGCATGGGGTAATCCTTCCCAAAGTCCTTCGAATACAATGCATGCCTAGCCATCTATGTCCTGTTTGGAAAATCATCCGATGATGTCTCCACATATGAAAAATCCTTACATTGGCCAAGGCCATGGTTTCTACCAGAACCCGGGCCAGCAACCAAACTTTTCCTGGAAACCTGGTGCCAGTCAAACTCCAAGACTCTTTTTCCTTGGTTATCAGTAGCAACCCAAACTACCTTTCCTGGTGACTTTACACTTGCCAGATTTGACAAGGTTGTTGAATGACCCCATTTTTCACGATCTGTGTTGGCCTCCTATGCCGATGAAGTTGCCTTCAGACATTCCAAAGTTCGAAGCCAAGCCTAATGAATATCCAGGAGATCATGTGACTACCTTCCATCTATGGTTCTCATCTAACTCATTGAAGGATGACTCCGTACAGTTGCGATTGTTTCAACGTACTCTCATTGGGAGTATCGCAAAATGGTACATCGAGCTCGATCGCTCAAGATACTCTTCTTTTGGCGAACTGGCGATGGGTTTCCTTAACCATTTCCAGTTACCTGTGAGATACGACATTGGCATAGAGCTGCTCGCTAATTTCAAATATACAACAACGGACCATATCTCTGATCACATCCGAGAATGAAGACGTCATAAGAGTTTAATCAAAGTACCAGTCCCACCATCATTCCTGCTTGAGTGGTTCCTTAAGTCTTTGGTCCTGCAGTTATCCAAAGATGTCGCGACATCCGAAGTTTTCTCTGAAGAAGACGCCATCATGAGTGCTCAACAGTTTTAGCTCATCTATTCTTAGTCCAGTTTATTATACAACATCTTTCCAGATGCGCCATGGTCAATACTAGATAAAAATAGACAGAGAGTTGGACCACATGCCAATGTTATCGTCGGTTCAGCACAAACTAAGCCCGTTGAGCAATTGAAAAAGCAGTTGCAGCAGTTATCCATACAACACACAACGGCCAGCCAAACTACTGCTTTGGCTACCCCCCCTACCCAAATGTCGGAAGTACACATAGTGTAGTCGACTAACCCAAAGGCCACCCAACAGCCTGAAGGGAAGAAAAAACAACGAAAAAAGGGTAAGGGGGATAAAAAACCCAACGATAATGCTAGCGAGGACAACACTAAAAAATGGAAGGCGAGGTATCCATGCAACTTGTGCGTGGAAGACCACCTGACCCATTTATGTCCTCGACTTGCAGAGGCCCAAAATTTTGTCACACAACAACAACAAGAAGTGTTGACTAATCCCTTTCAACATGGGAAAAATCTAACTCAAGCCTCTATAAGCATAGAAGGTGGAAGCCAAGAAAACTGCCCACCTCCGAACAACCCCTCATCCGCGAACGTATATATGGTTAATGTGATGCTTTCATATCAACTAGAGCGCACAATTATAGTAAACCAAGCACTTTTGAGAAGGGCAAAGAAGCTGAACAACCATCTCTTCCTCTACAGATTGAGAAAACGTTGTGAGAAACAATGACACGCATTCCAAAAGGTGCATTTAAAAAGGCTTCTCATAACCCAAACGCAAGTGCCACCCAGAACTACTCTGTGGTGGAATATTTATCACAAACCCCTTGTGCGATGTCTGCTTTGGAGGTTCTCCAAAGTTTCCCTTCTCAGAGGAAATCTTTGTTAACCGCTTTGGGCTCTACTGAGACTTGTGATCCGGGTGCCATCATGTTAGATACAACTGACTTAAAACCTCGTCTGCCTTACCACGTAGCGTTTTAGATAGTAGTGGTTTACCCCACGAAAACTTTTACATGGAATATCTTCCGCACGGTGGTCGACGAGGGCGCCTCGACATGCATTATGTTGTTGGCATGTTGGAAGGCCATCGGCCAGCCCGTTTTGTCTCCATCACCTAGTCTCCTCACTGCTTTCGACAATCATTCTTTCCATCCACATGGCATTGTTCCTTCTTTCCCCGTGCAGTTAGGAGGGAAGACCATGTGTGTTGAAGTAGAGGTAGTCGATTCTCCCCTTGACTATAACCTTTTGTTAGGATGGAGTTGGACTTATGTGATGCAAGTTGTGGTTGCTACAGTTTTCCGGGTCTTGTTGTTTCCACACGAGGGCCGGATAGTGACCATCGATCAATTGTCTTTCTCCAGACCTAACCCAGCTTTGGGGGCATCCATGGTCCCAGTGATTGATAATCCTCAACCAGGTGTCATCAACGTAGGAGTTGGTTTGTGCCCATCCTTGATGGGTACCTTCGATTACCCACCTCCTCAAAGCGATATCAAATTTATATCTAATCACCATAAGGTTGAGATTTTTCAAGTTTCGTCGTTCCGCACGACTTAATTCGAGGATCCATGGATTCTTCCTTCCCCATCGGCCACGATGGATGAGACAAGGCACCCAGGCATGTCCATGCCCTTGTCTGTCACTGAAGTAGCATACTCTCTAGTCCATCAAGCTTCAACTAACCCTGATCAGACTCCCGCATAAGAGTTAGATCCACTCCTAGAGCCTATTTGGGCTCAGGGTTCTCTCGCTGAAATTGATTCGTTAGACATAGTCTTACCTTTTGATGAATCAGTAATCAAAGAAATGACTAGTTTGGACAAACCTTGGGAAGATCTTCATCACAGATCATATATTTCCTTAGAGTTAAGCCGAATAGAAGTAGGAGAATTCACCGTGACCATGACGGGAGATCAACCATGTCCTATTAATCTCTTAGCTACACACAAAAATTTATGCTGAGGGAAATATGGCAACTATCGTTGAAACTATACCAATCAACATCTCCCAAAACCCTGACATCGTAGAAAATGTCTTCGTCAGAGTAGACTGCTCCCCCGAAGAGATTCAAATCTACACAGATATTTTCAAATAATTCCCCGATGTTTTTACCTGGTCTTATGAGGAAATGCCAGGTATCGATCCAAAAATAGTTGAACATGAAATCACAACGTATCCTGATGCCAAGCCTATTCGAAAGAAACTTCATCCAGTTAATCCTAAGAAAGAAGCAGCCATCAAGATTGAGGTTGAGAAATTGCTAAAGGCAGGTTTTATCTATCCTATCCATTTGACTGAATGAGTGTCAGATCCTGTGCCAGTCAATAAAAAACAAGGCACAATTCGTGTATGTACCGAATTCCGTGATTTGAACAAGGCATGTCAAAAAGATAATTTTCCAACACCATTCATCGATCAGATCATTGATGAATGTGTTGGTTGCGAAGACTTTTCTTTCATGGACGGTTTTTCAGGGTATAATAAAATCCAAATCAAACCCAAAGACCAACATAAAACGACATTCATTTGTCCATGGGGTACATTCACATATCGTAAGATGCCTTTTGGTCTTAAAAATGCTAGAGCCACATTCCAGTGGGCCATGTCTATTGCTTTTCATGATCTCAAGCATATAGTCGAGGCCTACCTAGATGATTTAGCATCACGATCTCGCAAGAGAACTGATCATCCCATGCACCTTAGACTAATCTTCGAACGTTGTCGCTACTGTTTGCACCCAATTCGTCACTAGGTGAGCAAATTAAGAGTGCTTACATGCCCAGTTGGGCTCTGCTAGGCATGATAGCTGTAAGGTAAAAGGTTAGAGAAAGAAACAAGAGAACAATAAACAAAAACAACTTAAAACTAATTAAAACTATGAGCATATGGGAAAATGAAAAACAAATGTAAATGGACCAATATCACCAATGTATAAGCTGATCTGATTGATGAAATCCAAAGACACAAAGAAGAAAGGGGACTTGAGTCCCTTCTTTCTCCAATGGAAGGATCCTGAGGCCCTCACTGATTGCTCTCCTTACAATGAAAAGATGAAAATGTGGGTGAAAGAACTCCAAACTTATTCACTCAAGAGAGGGGTGAATAGCTCTATGAAATGAAGCTTGTAATGTTTATTGCCAAAGAATGGGTCCTTAGCAATCTCAGCAGCATAACAGTATGAAGAATTCCTTGAGAAAATGGTGGTCATTCGTGGCTTTTTATAGCCAAGCATTGGATCATTATGTAACCTCTTTTGAATGTGAAAAGGGGCTCTTTAGGGCACAATTAGGTCTTTGACCAGCCCAGCATGAGGATTGAGCTCGGATTTGGTGTCAAATCGACTTGGGAGCTGATCCCTTAGTGGTTGGGAGGCCGACCAATTTCAATAAATGCACCGTTTAGCAGGCGCGCGGGTTTTTCGCCCAACAGCCGCGCCTTTTGCACATATGCGTGTTTTGTATGCTACTGTTACGCGCGTATGCACGCGCACCCAGATGATGTAAAGCACCCTTCAAATTTTTGGTCATTTGTATAGTTTTTGACCCTTTTGCAATGCTGTGGAATTAATCCTGTGCCATGAATGAATACAGTCCTGTTTTGACGATGCGGAGTTCTTGTCGCCATGTGCAGACGAAATTTCAGTGATAACAGATGCCCCCTGATGGATGAGGTTAGGAGAAAAATGTATAGCCGAAATCCATCAATGTTTCTTTTACTAAGAATGGTGTTGTAAGGGAGAGCAAGAATGGGACCGTGTAGAGCAATCCGTTGGAGAAGAAAGGAACCTGTGGAGTTCGACCTTCTACAAGGTGTGTAACAATGTACAACTGTGTACAAACGAGGCGGGCATGCCCCATGCTCGTATGATGTAACTCTGAAAGAAGATGCTGGAAATGTTGGTGTAGACAACTGCAGCGCCCTCGGGGGCGGAA
This sequence comes from Picea engelmannii, assembly GCA_009831015.1. Taxonomy (NCBI): domain Eukaryota; kingdom Viridiplantae; phylum Streptophyta; class Pinopsida; order Pinales; family Pinaceae; genus Picea; species Picea engelmannii. The sequence goes on from ML776873.1 coordinate 219,155, forward strand.
TGATAAAGGTGGAAGACAATTCTGAAAAGGAACATACTCTGAACCATAGGTAACGGTCACGGAAATAAACAGCGACGGTGATGTGGGCATTGGTGGCCCGACCAAGTTTAGAGGTCTTCGGCAAGTGAGAATAAAAAACTGCAATAGTCACGAAGTAAGACCCACCGCAACATGAGTAAGTGTTGACGTCGAATGTTATGGGGGTCAACGACATCAGGGAGAAATGGTGGTTCCCCCTGTGCCCTCCGAGATCTCTCATTAAATGGGAAATGAGAATCAAGATACTGTCGCCCTTCTGGAAAATTGTGCTGATGTCGACAAAAGGGGGACGCGACTCCCATAAACAAAGGACTTCATGGGATCTACTGTGGTGTGGGAGTGGCAGAGGTACAGGGACAAAGTCAAGAAGTGGGAAGACTCAAGACTGCCCTTGGAGGGAGAATGTATCAGACAAACAGTGGCCGCAACCGTGTGACAAGGTCGAGTGGCAGGGGGACGCCAAGACCGAGGATAAGTGGTGCCAGAGGCGGGACAAGGTGAACAAATTCAGAGGATAAATGGTAAGTGACCTGAGTAGTACTCTGAAGACATAGACGATGTCGGTGAGGGTGAATGAGAGGTAATGCTCCAACCAAGGGTGACATAGGTTGCGTATGACCAAAAAAGGAAAGCAGGTCGTCAACAGTGATGACAAAAGTAAAGACTGGGAATGAAAGAGGTTTGTATAATAAATAATGAATAAATGTGGGAAAGATGTACAAAATACAGAAACGGGTGCCCCAGTGTGAAATGATTGCCCCAGGGAGGGCATAAATTTCTGGGAAAACTGATGAAGGGTGGGGGGCCCCATTGGCGAGTTTCTATATGAGGTAGGTGAAATGGAGATAGGTTCACAGATGGGAAAACTGATGGTGGATGAAATGGTGGGTTCGTGATCCTGCGGAGGTGCAGGTGAAAAGAACGTAACCATGAAGCGATGATCTGGGAGTCCATATGGGAAGCTAGCAAAAATGAGGAGAATAAGTATGTGGGCGATCCAAAACATGATGAAAGACTATCGGGACTCCCATCCCTAAAGGGTGATGAAGAACAGCATGAGTGTCAAAAGTGCCAACAGGTGCTATGAATGGGACAACTCATGTAGGTGAGAATGCTATCGGGTGACAGTACCCCAAAAATACAAATGGAGGTGTGAGGACTGCAGAGCCGGAAATGGTATCCTAAAGGCCAAAATCAGGGGGTGTGACTGGGAATGTAAATGCAATACAGTGGGAGAGACTACATGCCAGTGCTGAATATATACCTGAAGGAGTGATGTGGAGAGATGTTGATCAAGTACCTGCACATAGAACAACCAAATACCCCAAAGTGAACCATATCTGAAGAGAATAACCAATATGAACATGTATGAGATAAATGTGACAATGCGTGTGCGTACCTAGCCATGATATGAAAAACAGGCGCCCTGGGGGCTCAGGATGAAAAGTGGCCCAGGGACAGCCATGATGTAGGTGGCGGGACGCTGATCCCGTGGCTGAAGACGGTTTGAAAAATGGACGTCGTGGGCTCCCGGAATGGTGAGTGGAAGTTTGGCAAAAGGCCTATATATAGTTGTAGGGCCCACATTGCCACCTCATTTGTACCTGCTGCTTCAGTGAGTTTCCGAGCAGATTTAGAGGAGATTACGTGATTCCGAGAGCATGAGGTATCCGATTCACGACATGCGAGTGTCAGGTTAGTGGTCTGAACATCCTGCATAGTTATAGGTTTCCAATTTTTTGGGTAGGGTAGGTATGGGGGGTCGTACGGGAGATTTTAGGGGGTTTTGGGTAGAGGAGGGGGCCACACGCATGGGCGACTCGGTGGAAGGCATGCATGAGTGCGCACCCGTACCCGGGAAAAGCGCGCATGTGTGCGCGTGAGAAGGAATTTAAGGCGCGCCCTAGGGGCACGCCTATGGGGTAGACATGCGCGCATGAGTGCGCACCTGTAGGGTGAACAGGCGCGCTCACAAGCGCGCCTGTGGATCTGACAGGCGCGCCCTAAAGCGCATCTGTATGGTGAACAGGCATTCTCATGAGCGCACCTGTGGGAAAAACAGGCGTGCACATATGTGCGCCTGTGTATTGAACAGGTGCGCATGGGTGTGCGCCTGTGGGTGGTAAAACCATGCCTTTGAGGCAAGGTTTTAGGGTGAAGAATTTAGCTTTTTTGATATATTGGATGATTGCCTAAGCTAAAATAGGACTTTGGGTTGTGTGTAGGTGGTGAGAAGGGATCATGGATGTATGGTGGTGTGAGCGAGACTGGTCACAGCTACGAGAGGCTATGACCAATGCACCGCCGACAGTTCGAGCGGCAGTCCGAGCAGCTTTAACAACCAGTGGGTTGCTAAAGTTTTTTGATTGCTCTTTGATACGGTCACAGGAGTATTTGCTCCAATTTCTTATTGATATGTGGAGCTCTGATCGACATTGCTTCCTCATGCGAGGAGAAGAGATCGCCTTTACTGCAGAGGGGGACATCTACTTTTTGACAGGGCTCCCCTTCCGGGGAACACCGTTGCCGGTAGATCCTGTGTTGTCGAGGGACACTCCTTTGGAGACAGTTGCCGAGCGATATTGCTCAGGAAAGCACTATATGACTGGGTCGGTAGTGAGCATCAGTGGGATAGATGTCGTGCTGCATCGTTACATAGCAGCAATGATAGTTTGAGTATACGGGTCCCGAGCGCCCCACCGGATTAGTGGTGGGGAGCTGATTTTGATGGAGAGGGTGGTGGTGGGTGGTGAGCGGTTCGCCTGGGGTCTGACCCTTCATGCGCGGATGATCGCGCAGCTAGACCGGTGTCGGTCCACAGGCACCGGGGAGTTCGCATTTGGCTCCATCTTGGTGGCGTTTTTCTTGGAGAGGGTGCCTATGTAGCGCCCGAGGGTGCTACTGGAGGCACCAGGGGTACGAGAGCCACGTTTGAGGTTGTGGGCACAGATTTTGGTTCGCCACGGTGGTGGCGAAGGCGGACACTACTTCACTGCGCAGGTGGCGCAGATATGGCGACAGATGTTGCAGGTGATGATGTAGTTCCCCTATGCGGGGTTAGACTTCCGGGGGGACCTAGAGATGGTATTGCCTCCTGGGGAGGTGTTTGATCATAGAGGTATGTTATGTATTTAGATGTTTTGATTTACGCTATGATTTTGATATACTAGTGCATATGATTGATGTATAGACACTGATACCATTTGTTGTTGCTTGTTTGGTGCATGTGCAGATTTGGCACCTCGTGGGCGCGAGGTGGAGTTGTACAGACCGTCGGTGCGGCCAGAGGGGAGACCTCCACGTGGAGAGAGACGCGGATGGGATGAGGCTGCGAGACAACTTGCAGATCCTGCGAGACCGGCGAGGAGGCGTCGATTTCATGACCCTGGTGCAGGGCCATCGCATGCTCCTCCGGCAGCAGCCGGAGGTGATGATGATGATATCCGCCGTCGTTTTGAGACGGTGTTTCGAGACATGCCTGAGGGCATGTGGATTCGTATCCAGGACGAGGAGTTCCTGGAGCAGTGCATAGGGTTACCGCCGGCATGGCGGTCGATTATGCGACGAGCAGCTGTTCTCGCCGCCATGACGAGTGGACGCCTGCCGCTAGGGTAGGAGGGTCCTGCAGGTGCGCCACCTCCACTGCCTGGGGCAGGTAGGGGTGGGCCACCACCTCCTCCTGAGGGAGGGGCAGCTGGGGGTGCAATAGAGGCCCCTTGATTAGATTTGTATACAGTTTTGATAGGCTGGTGAGCCGACTTTTGTACCATGATGTGGCACAGGCCTGAGGGCCGATGTATTTTTGGTGTATGTAAACATTTTGGATGGCCTGAGAGGCCCACGTATATATATATGAGTATACATGTTTTTTGGGCCCAACTGTTGTGTTTACATATGCGTTTTTGTGTTGATGTTGATGATGTTGATGCTATCTATATGCTGTGACAGGATGTAGGGGATGTTTATGTATGTGTAGTTTGATGTGATATATACCAATCTAGCACCATGTTAGCTATTGAATCTGTTGTTTGATTCAATTCTCTTGGAATATGTGTAAATGTAATGGAATCAAAATGTCGAGATAATAATCTAACCTGCAGGTATTTGCGAAAGAGGCATGGATCGTGTACACGGTACACATTGTTAAGTTGGAGAACGACCAGTTGAGAGTCGAGGAGAACGCTAAGGTGGTGAATATGGTGATGCTGGGCGTCAGTCAGGAGGCCAATGACAACATTGTATTCGGCTTGGTTATTGGTTGCTGGTCCTAAACAGATGCCGCTGGAATGTAGCATTTCATGTGAAGGGGTGTAGAGAGCCCAAGCAGCCGAAGCGAGATTTTGTGTCCAACAGCTGGCGCCGTCGGCGTACCCAATGTGGTAAGCTGGTGGATGAGTCATCTGTCAATAGCACAAAGGATAGTTTAGATGGGGAAAAAAGATTAAAAACGCTAGAAAAGAAAAATAACCTAAAGTAGCCTGACTACGTTTAAGCATAAAATTTCTTGAGGTATAACCCATTGACGGGTTCTTTGAGCATGAGGCCTTCAGGGGAGGCCAGGATGTATGTGCCTTTGGTGAGGCAATGTTGGATGATGTAAGGGCCATGCCAGAGTGATTCGAATTTTCCGTGGCCAAAGGTATCATGAGCGATATCATAGGCGAGGACAAGGTCGCCTTCGCGAAATGAGCGAAGGTTGACATGGCGATCAAAGGTAGTTTTGGATCGCTTTTTAGCTGCCTCGTTGTTCTGTAATGAGGATCGACGATCTTCATCCAGAGACTCCAAGTTCAGCAAGCGCTGCTCCATTGGAGCAGTGTCAGGTAAAAGCTCAATGGTGGTGCAAAGGGTGGGAATTTTGCACTCGATGGGAAGAGTTTCCTAGACCCCATGGACTAAGTGAAAGGGCATGAAACCCGTGGTGGTCTTCACTGCCGTTCGATAATCCCATAGCGCGGAAAATAACATATGATGCCAGTTGGTTTTATGTTTATTAACCGTGCGTTGTAACATGGTCTTGAGGACTTTGTTGACGACCTCGACCTGTCCGTTTGACTGAGGGTAGTATGGTGAGGAAAACTCGTGAGAGAAGCCTAACCGAGATGAGAGTTCAACGAAGATATCATTCTCAAAATGTTTCCCATGATCGGAGACAAGTTGGAGTGGTACTCTGAACCGAGATATGACGTGGTTGAAGAAAAAACACGTTGCGGTGTCAGCGGTGTTGTTGAAAGTGGGCATAGCTTCTGCCCATTTGGTGAAGTAATCGACAGCGACAAAAATGTATTTGTGACCATTGCTGGAGGGGGGATTACAAGTCATAAAGTCAATGCCCCATTTACAAAAGGGGCCTACAGTGATGACTAGGTGTAGAAGAGCAGGGGGAGCTTGGGATTTGTTGGCATAGAGCTAGCATTGCTCACATCGTTTCACGGCATAAATGCAATCATGAAACAGAGTAGGCCAAAAGTAACCGGCCCGAATGATCTTTTGGGCAGTGGCAATGCCCAAAAGATGGCCCCCACAGGTGCCGATGTGGCAGTTGTTTAAGACTCTGTCGGCCTCGCCAATAGTCAGGCAGTGACATAGAATGGTGTCGACGCCCCGTCGGTATAGGATGTCACCGATGAGGAGATAGCGGGGGGCCTGATGGCGAATGCGCTGACGATCATCTCGTGATAAGTAGTTTCCGAACTTTTGAGTTCGTAGGTAGATGAGGAGGTCGCCATACCAAGGATCATCTGACGTGATGTAAAAGAGATGTTCGTCAGGAAAGTCGGTATTGATGGGGGCACTGGGTGTGTCGGAGGGAAGGGTCGTGACAAGTTCTGCGAGAACGAGGGCCTTCTTACTCTTAGGTGTTGAGAACTCAAGGTCGTATTTTTGAAGGATAACGATCCATAGAGAAAACTTGCCATTAACTTGGCGACGGCTGAGCAAATATTGCATAGGGTTTGAATCTGCGATGACCTTGGTGGTGTGAAGCAGAATGTAGTGACGCAGTTTCTGGACTGCGAGGACGACTGCAAGAGCAAGTTTCTCTTCATGTTTTTACTTCAGGGGTGGACCTGAGAGGTTCTTACTGACGTAGTAAATGACGTGTTCACGATTGTCATCTCCGAGCTGGATGAGGACGTCGGTTACTGATACAGTTGATGCTAATACGTAGAGGATGTAGTCATGATTGTAGTTAGGTGCACTAATCAACGATGCATTGGAAAGCGATGTTTTAAGATCGTCAAACGACTGTTGGGCATAGTCGTCCCAATGAAAAGGGATGTCGTGACGTAGTAAGCAAAGGAAACCATGTGCGCGTATAGCGTAATCAGGAAAAAAGAACCTAAGAAAGTTGGCTTTGCCCTGCAGACTCTATAGTTGTCGCAAATTCCGAGGAGGTGGAATTTCGGTGATGGCTTGGACTTTGAGGGGGTCCACGGTGATGCTGCTTTGTGAAACAATAAAACCGAGGAGTCATCCTACGGTGACACAAAATACACACTTGAGAGGGTTCAAGCAGATGTTATATTGACGACATCGTTGAAAGATGATTCGTAAATCATCGAGGTGTTGGGTGCGCTTCTTAGATCGAGCGGTGAGGTCATCTAAGTAAGCGAGGATGATAGCAGCCAGATTGTGAAAGATATATGTCATGGCTCGTTGGAAAGTTGCACCGGCGTTTTTGAGGCCGAAGGGCATGACACGATATGCAAACGTACCCCATGGGGTAATGAATGCGGTTTTGTACTGATCGGCTGGGTGGATCTGAATTTGGTTATAGCCAGAGAATCCGTCCATAAAGGAAAGAGCCTCGTGGCCGGCGCAGTCATCGATAATCTGATCGATGAAAGGCGTTGGGAAGTTGTCCTTTGGACATGCATTATTGAGATCGCGAAAGTCGGTGCAGATGTGGATAGAGCCCTATTTTTTATCGATGGGTACAGGGTTGGAAACCCATGAAGTATAAACGATGGGGTAAATAAACCCGACCGTACGTAATTTGTCAATTTTGGCTTTGATAGCCGCGGCCTTGGATGGGTGTAGTGGTCGTTGTTTCTGGCGAATGGGTGTGATGTCTGTCCAGGTGTCGATATGATGTTCGAAAATAGAGGGGTCGAGGCCAGGCATATCCGTGTATGACCAAGTGAAAATATCCCTAAATTCTTGGAAGAGGGCTGTGTAGGCAGTGATTTCCTGTGGAGTACAAGCGGATCCAATGATGATTTCTTCGACAATGCCCAGTTTAATGGAAATGTCGATTTTGATGGTGGGGGAAATGTTGGCTAGATTACCTTCTTCAAAAGAATCGGGTGCTGGAATAGGATTGTTGAACCAATCGATAGGCCCGGATGGGATAAAGTCTTTGGTTTCGACCGCATAAACAGGATTGTAGCTAGGAGGCATGAGGGCTTCCTGCGGAAGGAAAAGTGCACGATGATGTAGTGCGTCCCAGGGAACGTCTGGGCATTGTATCTCTTCCAATATTTCTTCGTCGCATTGGAAACGATGGGAATACAATGGATCATGAGGAGTGATCTCAGCGCTAGTGTGATTGCCCCCTGCTGGTGAAGCAGGGGGAGAGGTGCGAGCAGATGGAGAGGGTTTGCTCGTCATGAACCATATGTTGAAGCACTGAGGGGTACCCGTGGTGTTTGGATGAATAATCTCTGCGGGGGAATGCACAGGAGAGTTGGGTGGGTTACGGGGTAAATCCTCAGAGACGTCATCTAAGAACCATGGAGGCATGGGGAGTGCCTCAGGCTCGGGAGAGATGACATGGAGATCTTCAAATGGTGAATATATATCAATGATGGCCTCTGCGGGTTGGTGAAGCAGGGCTAACTGACGTCACCGATATTCGACGATCATCGGACACTGGTATGTAAAATGAGTCGATGAATTGCAAAGAGAGAAAGGGCATCTCATGCGTTCATTGACTGAAGTAGTGACATAGTGAATGTCAGTGATAGGTGTTGTTGAAGACGTAGCAGGGCGTGGGTTGTTCTGAAAGTCCCAGCTTATGATAGCTAATGCCTGTCGAAAACGAGGCAGTGCTAGACAATGATGGGTGTAATGGCCATACTTAGAACAGATGGCACACACGAATTTGGTCTTCAACCCTTTACTACTGGAAGGTTGAATGGTAGCAGTAGTAATGGGTGGTGTGGGGGTTGGAGGGGGGGGAATCAAATTCCGTAATTCCGGTAGTGATGGGCAGTTGTTGGTTTGGTGGCCCTCTTTGTCACACAATGCGCAAGGTGGTGGAATGCACGGAGGAAGTGGAGCAGTGGGCTCCTTCTTCTGTCTCCTGCCCCAGTGGTAGCAGGGGGGGTAGGGAGTATGGGGGGAGTGGGGGTAGTAGGGGTGATGCACATGCGAATTTTCATGGGTAGTCCTGCCTGCGGGCGAGGGACCGTCTCAAGTGGATGTAAGTACCACACTAGGATGGCTAACACCATATTGGGTAAAGTGAGTGTTGCGGCTACCTAGAAAGCTTCTACACCGGGTGGAGGGTAGAAGAAAGGAATTTGAGTGAGGGGTCAGGGGACTGCCTCCCAAAGGGGGTTAGGCCCTTGAGGAGGCGTGGATTCGTGGACCATAGGGGTCAACGAGTTCGCAGGAGGCTCCTGTGGGAGTAGTGTTGCGACTGGTGAGACGTCAGGAATGACTGAAGCCTCCTGAGGAGGATGAGCATCCTCCTGGAGAGTTTCCTTAGAGGAAACGACGCATACTTGGCTAGGGGGAAGGAGTGGTGGTGCTCCATGGTACGTCCCTAATAAGGATGGATCTTTGAAAATCCCAGGACCCATCTTGACGAGTGGATATATGTTAGGGTTTGAATGAATGAGACGAAGAATGTTATCGAGATTGGAAGATGGGTTAGGCTCGTAATGCGAGACTTGGTCGATGGTCACAATCTTCCCGTTGTGAGGGAACATGATTGTCCTAAAGACTGATGATGCCACTGCCTTGATAGCATACATGTAGCTACATCCAAACAAGATATTGTAATCGAGTGTGACTTCGATAACTTCGATATCAATGAGAATGGTTTTGCCTCCGAGTTCAACGGGGACATTTTGGAGGAGCCCTTCAGGAGAGGATGGTCGTCCGTCATAATATCGTAATGTGATGGCGGAAGGTATGAGTTCTGGAGAACCAAGTTTCTTCCATACTGTTTTGGACATGATGCATGTAGATTCCCCTTCATCGATGATACACCGATGGACGGTGATGTTCCATATTTTTACTGGTACTTGAATAGCAACTGCGGCGGGAAGACGCGGTTCACAGTTATCAAGGTTGAAGGTAATGAGTCGAGTATCTGTAGGGTTGACTGCTCCCATCATGGAAAGTAGTTATTTCCATTGTGTTGGAAAAGTCTGGAGGACTTCCAGAACTGACATGGCAGTCGGGGATTGTGCCAAGTCATCTACCAAGCTGTAGTTATGTGCTTCCCTAGCCTGTGGGTTGTGAACATTCCTACGCAAGGGAATGCGAGGGATGCGTAATGGTGTTTTGGCAGAAGGGCGAGGGATCATCAATGGGGGGCCCGTTGGTGTAGGGTTTGTCTCTGGAGTGATTGGAGTGGACTCAGCTGTTGGAGGATACTGTCGATTGCGTTTTTGCAAAAGAATTTCTTCCTCACTGGTGAGGAGAATTGTTTGTTCTACTGTATTGTTGGGATTATGGTACTGGCCCACTTGAGGTGGGGGATGCTGTGTGTCCTGCTGGGTGTTGATGACACCTTGATGTGGGATAGGATTTTGCAGCACGGCGGGAGGTGGTTTTTGCGCGTATTTTTGTTGTGCCTGCTGAGGGGCAAGTTGCGCTGGGGAAGTGGGAATGCTTCCAGAGTCTTTCAACCTTTTGAAGTCATCAATCTGGGGGAAATGGTGGGTGTAATGACCGTACACTCCATAAAGAGCACAAGGGTGGATGGTTTTAACTATATTCCGTCCTTGGTGTTTGTTGTTATTGCCCCCTTGGGGGTTTTGGTTCCCTTGGTTCTGATTGCCCCCAGTGGGTTGATGCTGTGGGGGTTGATTCCCGACTTGACCCGGATTGTTGTTATTCCTGTTCCGTCCTTTCTTCCTATTATTGTTTGACGGGTGGGTTGGGTTGGCTGTGTTCAACTGTTCAAAATTTTGATATTGCTGAGCAGCAGAGGGTTGAACAAAGTTTACCCCCGCATGTGGGTGTGGGGGAGCCATGGGTTGTGGAGGCCCAGGAAAGGGGAAGTATGGATTTTGCAGTGGTGTCGACCCATAGGGTACATAGGAAGGCTGTGTGCTTTCACTAGTACTATAAGATGATGTTGAGGGAGTACCACTGCTTGTGGGAACAGGTGGATGTATGGGGGGTGTCGGTGGTGGTCCACTAATGGGTGGAGGTATAGCAACAAGATATGGCTGTTGATAAGGGGGTGGGGGGAAATAAGGAGTGCCCCCATATGCCGGTGGGTATTGAGGTGTTCCATACATCGGTGGTGGTTGGGGTTGTGGACCATGGTGTGTGGTGGCACCTATTAGTCCGTCTGCTGAGTGAGACATCCCAGGTTTGTCTTGACCAAATGGCACAGGTCTGGGAAGATCAGGGAGTACTGTGTATAAGTACCCTGACTGTGCGTAGATGAGGTCATATTGTTGGGCCTTGCTGATGGCTTCCTCTTCTGACTGGGGGAAGGTAGAAGCGACATCCTTCCCGAGGAGAGCGACAAGCGATCTAAGAAACCAGTCAAGACATTGTTGTTTGGTGGTTTCTGCTTTACACAAACTACATCGCCTACGCCACTCATGAATGTGGTCAACAATGTGGGTGGATGAGGACTGTTTGAAATTGGACAGTAGTTCAATATCGTTGTCGTGGCGGATGGGTAATTGGAAGAAAGTTAAGAACGCTTTGGCCAAGGATTCAAAGGTCGTATGGGACACTGATTTTTCTTCGACATACCATTTGGTTGATGGGCCGGTAAGTGTGCGTTGAAATAATCGCAATCTGATGGAATATTCCATGATGCTATTGGAAGAACACCATAGATGAAAGGTCATGACGTGATTGGCGGGGTCATCCCCTGCCTTCCCTTCAAACTTTGGTATGTCTGAAGGAAGTTTGGTTGGCATTGCAGGCCATGTGGGGTCATGTAATATAGGATCATTAGTGAGCTTGGTGAGATCCGGAATGTTGAGAGAGGCCAAGTATGGCATCTGTAATGGAGTAGGAATGTTAGTTCCAGCCATAGTGTGTTGTGAACCTGATCCTTGATGGGGACTAGGTGGGTTGGTGCTCCCTCCCTGAGAGGAAGAGGGTCCCTCGCTTCCGTTTAAAGGAGAGCGAGTGACTGTGTGACCTTGGGAATTGGACCCAAGTAAGGTAGAACCAAGCAAAGTTGATCCTAAGATAGTAGCACTCACAGGAGTGTGTGAAGGAGGTACCGATGAACGAGTACGACCAGTTACTCCGCCTAAAATAGGAGGAAGGTTGAGCAAGCGTCGTGAACGACGGGGGTTCTGTGGTTCCCCTATGATGTCAAACTAATTGTGTGAAGGTGTGCAACAAGTGGTGAGAAAAATATAGAACCAAGAGTCTTTGCTGAATGTTTACACAATATAGATATCAAAGTCAAACTCTAATCAGATGTGCATCATACATAAATGAGAAAGAAACATATATGTGGGTAAGAGGGTTTTTTCTGCGTGGGGGAATCAAAAGAAAGAAAATACTCGTGTCTTAGAAGATGTAACATCCTTCCTCTCAAATAGAACTGGATCTTCCAATAGCTCTCAACAGTGGGGTCTGAAGCCACCGGAGGAGATACTAGTGAAGGATGAAATAACTGGTTATAATGAGGGGTAGAGGGTGCAATATCCCGAAAGATCTGGCGATACCTCCCAATAGCCACACAAAATCCAGTCAAGGTTCGATTGCAACTCACAACCGCCACCTGGGTAGATGTCCTAAAATTGGTCACTAGGTACCTCGGTCCAAGCGCGGCATTTATATTTTCGGCCTAAGAAATGGGTCACGGGCTGGATCCCGTCCAAGAGGTGGGTGCCTCAAGGGGGGACACACAGAACAACCAGACCTCGGCCTTCGACCCTTCACGGGTACCTCCCTGCCTTATGGTGATTGGAACGCTGGACTTGGAGGATTTGAAAGTTCCCTATTTGTCAACTTCTATGTTTGAAATTGTGAGAACCAGATAACGAGGGGTTATTTGGATGCCTACCCCTGAAATCCTACCTAGACTAAAATTTTCTTTTGGCACCTCCTGTGGAGGACAACTTAGTGAGTTGTTAGAAAGATTTTAGATGAACTTGTTTTGTGAGGCTGGGGGTGAAAACCAACCTCGTTTGATTTAAAAGTGGGAGTGGATAGTCCAATCAAGAAAAGATGGGGCGTTTTCAAAATCCTTTTTGAGGAGACCTACTTAGACCACCATGTTTCGAGATGAGGCTATGTGAGTGAGCAAGTGGCCTTTGTGTGTGAGTGAAAGTGTACCAAATTTTAGTTATTTAGATGTCACCTTGCAACATGTGGACATCGCTTGGTCCTTTACAAGAGTTTGATTACCTAAATAAGCTAGATGTCGTTGGTACAACCTTGCGGAATTTTAAAATC
>ML776873.1:232902-259772 GCA_009831015.1 Picea engelmannii
AATGGACCAATATCACCAATGTATAAGCTGATCTGATTGATGAAATCCAAAGACACAAAGAAGAAAGGGGACTTGGGTCCCTTCTTTCTCTAATGGAAGGCTCTTGAGGCCCTCACTGATTGCTCTCCTTACAATGAAAAGATGAAAATGTGGGTGAAAGAACTCCAAACTTATTCACTCAAGAGAGGGGTGAATAGCTCTATGAAATGCAGCTTGTAATGTTTATTGCCAAAGAATGGGTCCTTAGCAATCTCAGCAGCATAACAGTATGAAGACTTCCTTGAGAAAATGGTGGTCATTCATGGCTTTTTATAGCCAAGCATTGGATCATTATGTAACCTCTTTTGAATGTGAAAAGGGGCTCTTTAGGGCACAATTAGGTCTTTGACCAGCCCACCATGAGGATTGAGCTCGGATTTGGTGTCAAATTGACTTGGGAGCTGATCCCTTAGTGGTTGGGAGGCCGACCAATTTCAATAAATGCGTCGTTTAGCAGGCGCGCGGGTTTTTCGCCCAACAGTCGCGCCTTTTGCACATATGCGCGCTTTGTACGTTATTGTTACGCGCGTACGCGCGCGCACCCAGATGATGTAAAGCGCCCTTCAAATTTTCGGTCATTTGTATAGTTTTTGACCCTTTTGCAATGCTGTGGAATTAATCCTGTGCCATGAATGACTCCAGTCCTGTTTTGACGATGCGGAGTTCTTGTCGCCGTGTGCGGACGAAATTTCAGTGATAACAGCTACCTTAGGATTCGCTTGAATCCAAACAAGTGTAGCTTCTGTGTAACATCAGGACGTTTGTTAGGTTTCATCGTATCAACAACAGGGATCATGGTCGATCCTCTCTGGGTGGAGGCAATAATCTAGTTCCCCCCCCCACACACAATCTTACAACTTCAGAGTCTACAAGGCAAGGTGAACTTTTTACAACGCTTCATCGCCAACTATACCAAACTCACCCAGGGTTTTATGTGTTTATTGAAGAAATACATTCCTTTTCTCTGGGACGAAGCTGCTCAACGCTCTTTCGATGCATTAAAACATGCCCTCACAACTGCACCTCTGCTACAACCACCTAACTATAACAAAGATTTTTTATTATATCTAGCTGCCGCAGAGTCTACCATTGGAATGGTTTTAGTTCAGGAAGATGATTTGTTATCAGAATACGTTATCTATTACTTAAGCCAAGGCCTCGTAGGACCAGAACTCAATTATTCTCATATCGAAAAACTTGCATTGGTAGCAGTTCATGCTGTCCAACGGTTCCGGCATTATGTTTTGTTTCGCAAAACCACCGTCATTGCTATCGTGAATCCATTTCAGTATATGTTGACTCGACGGGTTATAGGCGGAAATATTAGTAGATGGATAGTCATCCTCCAAGATTTTGACTAAGACTTCATCTCAGCGAAGTCCAAAAAGTCATTGGTCTTTGCAGAACTTATTTCGGAACTTCCAGTTGAGTCAGGTGACGTTGTGCCTGAAGAATCGCCTATCCGGGGAGATATGTTTTTGATCACATCTTCAGATCCCTGGTACAAAGATATACTTATCTATCTCTAGACTTTGAAGTGCTCCACTTCTTCTTCTCATGACAAGCGTCGGCGTATACGCCATCAGGATAAGAATTATCTCATACTCAATGATACATTGTATCGGAGGGGTGTAGACTGCATCTTACGTCGATGTCTCACACATGAGGAGGTAGTCATCGTGCTCAACATTTTCCATATCAGAGCTTGTGGCGGTCATTTTTCTGGGTTGGAAACATCCCAAAAGATTCTATGAGCAGGTTACTTCTGGCCGACACTTATCAAAGATTGCATTGAATCGGTCAAGAAGTGCCATCCGTGCCAAATCTTCTCTCGGAAGATGAGGGCACATCCCACTCCTATGTTTCCTGTCATCACAGTTGGTCCCTTAACCAAGTGGGGGATTGATTACACTACTTTCAACCCCCCATCAGCAAGGGGGCACCGCTATATCATCGTAGCTGTCGACTACTTCACTAAGTGGGTCGAAGTTATGCCAACGTTTAAAGATGACGGAGAGACTGCAACTCTCTTCTTATTCAATCAAATTATAGCAAGGTTCGACGTCCCAAGAGAGATTGTCACTGACCATGGCAGTCACTTTCATAACCAAATGATGACCGAATTAACATCAAAGCTTGGTTTACAGCAAGAGCATTCATCACCTTACTATCCCCAAGCCAATGGGTAGGTAGAGGCTGTAAACAAAACTCTTAAGACTATCCTACAGCAAACTATCAACTCAGCCAAGTCAAATTGGCATTTGATGTTATACTCGGCATTATGGGCTTACCGAACATCTGTTAAGACTGCAACCAGTTTCTCACCTTTTTAACTTGTTTACAGGTTGGAGGAAGTCTTGCCCATCGAATGTCAGATCCCATCTCTAAAATTGGCAATACAATTATTGCCAGACACTTCTCCACTTGAAGAACGGTTAGTACACCTTGAGCAGCTCAATGAGAAATGTCGTGATGCGGCTCTGGCCAATGAGGCTCACAAACATAAGGTCAAGTGTCAGTATGATAGGTCTGTTCATCCTCAAATTTTCTCTGAAGGAGACCTTGTCCTGGTCTATGACCAATACAAGGACCCCCTGGGGGCAGGAAAATTCAAACCCATGTGGTTCAGACCCTTCATCATAAAAGAGGTATTAAAAAATGGCGCTTATTGTCTGGTTGATTTTGAGGGGAATCCTTTGGCAGAGCCTAGAAATGGGCTCTACCTCAAGAAGTATTACTCATAGGCAGGTCACTGTGGGTAACTTTTTGTAACATATGTATAGTCTGTGTACTATTACTTTTTAGTTTCTCTTTAAGTGTTATGGACGTGTCATCGATGTTATCTTTCGTCAATATGGCAAATGTCAAGTGATTCCAAGGTGTTCGTTGGGTATGCAGACAGTGCTAGTCGGCACACTCGGAGGCTTGCCTCCGTAGCTTGGGTAATCTTTACACCCCGGGGCTAGTTATTATCTTCCGGAGGTATATGCTTAGGTGACACCACAAATAATGTCGCCGAGTATAGTGCAGTTATTGAGTTGCTTCGTGACGCTTTGTCATTGGGTATCTCTTATCTTCGGGTCTATCTCGACTCTCAACTGGTTGTGTCTTAGCTAAACAGAGTATATCGGGTTCATGATCCAACCTTACACTGATGATTCCTTAGGGTACATATCTTAGAACAAAACTTTGATTATATTACATATTTTCATGTTCCTAGGAGATTAAACCAAATTACAGATACTCTAGCTAATCAAATTTTAGATTGGCATATTGCACACATATGAAAGAACATTGACATAAGCAAGTAAATACATTTTTGCACACGTGATCCATAAGACACAAAAGATAAGAAAAAAAAAACCATATATAACATCACAAAATAACCAGAGTACATAGATGGACGCAAGCACCTCAAAAATGGGAATAATAACAAGTGACAGGGCTTACGCCCTCAAAAAATATATACAAGTAAGTACTCGTGGCACATAAAAAGTGTAAGTAGGTTCAGGGCCTATGGGCCCTGTTATAATCATCCACAGCACAGGATGAACACCTAAACAATCGGACCCATGTCCGAGGTGCCCCCACTACATGAGGCTGCATGGATGGTGGCAGGTCCTCTATCTATGCCATCGGGATTGTGTGAGTGAGAGAAGTGAAGTTTCGCTCAACTTTTCTAAGGACCCTCTCAGCCTCCCCAGCTGGGAGGTTCCCTGCTACTGCTGCTTCCCCAGCGACGGCAGCTGCGGCTTTTGGCCATGGACGACGCCTGTTCCGTGCATAATCGACAAGTCGCATGGGTCCCACATCTGCATGCAAAAAACGTACCCGTCAAATACTCTGGCATACAAGAAAAAATGATATATATAAAAAAAATGACATAAAAATTACATATGCAAACAAAAAAACTACAAAGGTAGAGACTTACCCATCTCCCGTCACTCCTCACCAGGAGGTACGGGTATCTCAGGATCTCTAGAAAAGTCTATCCCTGCATATGGGCAGTCCTCGATCACAGGGATCTGCCGTGACAACCATGCAAAGAAGTCATCATCGAAGGACTCAATGGTCCTTCCACCACCTTATCGCGGCAGTAATACTGCCCATCTACACACTGCAAGAAAAGAGGCCTGATGTCCTCGTACTACAACCCGGTGACTAAACCTCGAAACTCTCTCAAAAAAGAATGAACACAAGATCGTCCCGAACCTGAAGTTCCTTTGTGTCTGTTTTCGGCAATTTGTCAATTGCCTCTTCATGCAATCGAGCAGTGTGGTACTCCAGTAAAAAATCTGTGCATTCAAGCACTAGATAACACAGTTCATTTATGCGCAAGATGCCTGATGTAAGGCTGTTGAGCTGGTAATCCACCCAATCAGTAATAATATCGCCTACAGCGGTAGGTTAGTGATCTTACTGATGGGTACCTGGGAGCCCACACGGTCAGTCCCAGCCTCACAGTGCTCAGCTATCAGTTCCGATATCTTACTCGGTCTAGCAGGAAACATCCTGAATTTGACTGGTTCCCCTCTCCTTGAGAGGCCAGTCAAAAAATAGACATCCTCAGTGGTGGGCACCAGTGATTACCCCTCTAGCATAAAGGCTTCTGCATCAGGATGCCAGCAATCAATCAAGGCATTTAGTAGCCTTTGTTGCGCTCGCATAAAAAGACATAGGAAGAACTTCAGTAAGCCACATTTCATCAACACGGCCACGACATTCGGATCTGCCGCAACCAACTCACCAATTGCTTCATGCTCCCTTTCCCTCCACTGGACATACATCCTGCCAACATAACAAAGTAAAGGAGGGTCATTACTTGCCCTTTAGTTCTTTTTTTGCTAGAAAATGGGGGTACACGTGAGATGTAGAGATGACAGTCACATGTACATGCCGACAGACTTTACTCTGCCTGAATGTACACGCGGCCTGTCCAAAGACAGCCCAGGTGTACTTAGGGCCGACCTTTTTAAGGTCGACGCCCACCCAAAAAAAAAATTTAAAAACAAAATTGAAGAATTAAATAGCTAGATAAGGGAGTTTGTACTTACTTGGTCCAAGCTGAAGTTTGTTTCGTCCACTGTAGCTCCCGGAATCACTATTTTTAGCAAAGGGGGTCTTTTGGCTCCAGAGTCAATTTCCAAATCAGCAATGGTGATAATGAGCTGCCAACTTCTATTTATAGACTTTTTGGCCTCTTTTTGTCACTTTTTTGGCCTCCCTTATCAGTTTCTTTATACCAAAAAAGATTTAGAGTGATTCGGGATTTATATGGGAGGGATTTGATCGGGTATGGGGACATTTTTTTTAGTTTTGAGAAAATTTTGACAGTCCATAAAATTTTTTCCAAGAATCAACTTGAGCATATAGGTTAGGTTACTACCCTAACTTTTGCGTCTCGTTGTCTTTTTCCTCTACTATAGGATCGATCCCATTAGGTTGTGACACGAAACCATCATATCTGCTTTAGAAGTGTCACAACTTGGCGGTAGAGCTTACCAGAACATGGATGCCCTAGGTAGGTCCTGGTTGCATTATGGTGCCCATGCCGTTTCTAAAACACTGTAGGCTTGAAAGTCTGTATAGTCTTTCCTGAATTTGAGTTTGAGCCTCATTTGCTTAATTCCTCTTCGCTCTTTGTCGCACCCTCGGGACTCCCAAAAATAACGGGTCTCCTTTTAAGCCCTTTTCAGACCCTCTAAACATGAAAAGATTGCCGAGCGATCTTGTGGCCTTTCATTCTCGTTAAACTGAAATTTGAAGTCACGTCTGTCTGGCAGTAGTTTACCCCTTTTTCGGTCCGGACGGTCAACTATACAAACAAAGGTATACTCTATGAAACTTTTGTTCTTTAGAAGAGTACTCTCAGGTATAATTTTATCCCTTTTTCGGGCCTGAGGGACTAAACTTATGAAAAAGAAACCCCCACGGAGTCCATAGTTAATATCTTTTCCGACTCCCTAAAATTGAAAATATCGTCGAGTGATCTTATTCTTTCACACTCGTTAAATTGGTCCTGAAGAATATTCCTGATGGAGTCCATAGTTAAGCTTTTTTCAGACTCCTTAAAAGTGAAAAAATGGCCGAGTGATCTTTTCCTTGTCACACTCATTAAAATGGTTTTGAATTGACGTCTAATCAATGCTAGTTTATCCCTTTTTCGAACCGACTAGACTATCTTCAAAAAAGGTACCCCAATGGAGTCTCCTTTTATGTTTTTTCAGACTCTCTAAATATGAAAAACCACCGAGCTTACCTTCTCTGGGCTCGTTAAACTTACATCCAGGGACGTTACCATTGTGTGTTTTATCAACCGCATTTCCATACCTTATCTACCAGCCTTGTGACAGTTTTATTCTGCGTTTTAACACCTTTGGCCGCTGGAGGATTTTTCCCAAGTATCATTTTACTAGAACATCAGTCTTTTCCTTGTGCCTTGAGCTTGTATGTTTGCAATACTCATTCCTCCATTGTAATGTAATATTCCTATATTCTTTGTCCAAATATATCGAAAAGAACAAAAAAAATCAAATATACCCCAAAAAAAGGAAGAGAAAAGTATTTCCTTTATTGGCAGCATAATGAGTCGCCCTTGGATAAAGAACATATGTCCATTTGTTCATCAGAATATGGGATGTAGTACGACCTTAGGAATCTTTTCTCACTATATAGAGTTGTGTCCTCCACCGTTTGGTTATTCTTAGAAACATATGGAGAGTTTGCATTTCCTCCTGCTTCGTATACTTATGATTAACATATATGCTGCCTGAGTCTCATCACTTGTCGTGCTATTGTCCAAGGGAAGTTTGTCACTAAGCCTGAGTCGGCCCCTCTGCAATATGTCTCTTGTCTGCATACCCGACCATCCTGAACGTCCAATCAAGTCCTTGTTCGAAATCACTGAAGCCTTCAGTCCAATCATCAAGATTATCAAGTCCAGGACTGACGAGCCGTTGAAGACCTCTGGGTAGTGCAGTCGTACACTCATATTACACTCCTACCTGAGTTTTGGAATATTTTGAAGTTGTTGCTTGAGCTCTGAAGATATCATCTCCAGCCATCAGGCCGAATCAGCTTCTGGAAGATGGATACTCTATATGTATATCTTTCTGATTTCGAGATGTAGCTCCACTGTGTATTGTTCGCGGCTACTCTTTATAGTTATTCAACATGGATCTACAGTGTATTTGATTGGTATCCATGGTTCTATTTTTATCCCAAGCATGGGTATGCCCGCCTCGGTGAGACATTTGTTATTTTGCAGACGACACCTCCTGGTTCCTTATCCTTGGGCTCAATCGTTCGGCACATCAATAAATATTGGTAATGTATTTCGGCCATCAGATGCTCTTCTGACCTCACACATTAGGGGGCATCTGTTATAACCCTAAATTGAACCACACATGCTTACCTGGCATCAAGCCAACTCATATCCTTTCTTTGCCAAAAACACTGCTGAACAACTCTTTGAAAATCCTCTTGTGTAAAGGCCCACGCACCCTAACCCATTACTGCATGCATGTACATGCTAGCTGGATCAAAACAACATGCGTGTACCTAATAAAGCACGAAAAAAGGAAAGTTGTCGACAGAACAAAAAACTATGGGTCAGTTAACTGAAACTCCTGGCCATGCATGGCCGAGGATTCATCCAAATACCTAGCTCCTTCTAGCCTATAAAAGAAGGGGTAGGGGTACCACTTGGAGAAGGAAAAATATAGCAAATAAACTCTGCCCATTTACGTATTCCATTGTCCCAACCCTTTAGACTTTCCTAATGCCAAAGGAGATTTAAATAAAAGAAGTTGAAGGACAGAAGAAGAGGATCCCAGGATCAGGTTCAAGGAGCGGTGGTCGATCTCAACTTTTTGTAAGTTGACTCATTTTAAGTAATAAAGAGAATGCTTTTCCCATCCCAATTCATGAACTGTTTATGATATTGATTAGTTTATGTTTGATTTCTAACCCATTAGTATATTAGTAGCATGCATGCATAGTTGTTGCTTGTCTTGAATGCTGGTCATCTTTGGAAGGAGCATTGCGAACAAGTAATCAAGCACAACGGAGGATCGACATCAAACGCCAATAACGAGGTAGGTTGATCTTTCCATGCATTGACTAAGAAAAGGGGATTTAAATCTAGGGATGAAGGTAGAAAGTGATTTCTATTCGGTCATATCTGGATGCAAAGTTTGAAGTCTATTTGCTACTCCGTAGGGTGTTTTTCCCAACAACACCTTCACAATTTTATGGTAATACAAAATCCAAGATCCCCGAAGTCCACATCAGATATGGTAAACTCTATCCCAAAATATATGGTTATATTAGAAAGATTTTATGATATTCATGATAAATTCAGAAAATCAGTGAATTGTAAAACGAATAGTTCTTCCTTGACACATGAAAAAGTAAATTTAGGAACTAAAGATAACCTACAGTGCATTAATTTGGGGATGGGATGTTCTGAGCAAGAAAAGACAACATTTATTAAGTTTTTTAAGTAATTTAAAGATGTCTTTGCTTTGACATACGACGATCTAAAGACCTTTGATCCTAACATCATACAACACATTATTCCCATGAAACCCCAGACACAACCTTTTCAACAGAAGTTAAGAAAGATGCACCCAAAACTTGAACCAACAGTCAAGAAAGAATTAAACAGACTCTTGAATGCTAAAATAATATTCCTGGTAAGACATACACAGTGGGTCTCTAATCTTGTCCCTGTAAGGAAGAAGAGTGGTGAAATCCGACTATGTGTCGATTTTCGAAATTTAAACCAAGCGTCTCATAAAGACAACTACCCTGTTCCTCCCATGGAACAGATCCTCCAACAAGTATCTGGTTCTGAAAGATTATCGTTGTTGGATGATTTTTCAGGGTATAACCAAGTCCTTATGTCTCCCCCAGACCAGCTCAAAACCACTTTCCGTACTCCATGGGGTACCTATGCTTATAGGAAAATTCCCTTTGAGATCATAAATGTCGGTGCCACCTTTCAAAGAGCGATGGATATCGCTTTCCACAGCTTAATCAATCAATCCGTAGTAATTTATCTAGATGATGTCACTTTCTTCTCAAAGAATAAATGAGATCATCTAGCTCATCTAAGCTCTGTTCTATAGCAATGTCATAAGTACGGTATTTCTTTAAATCCTAAAAAATATGTCTTTGCAGTAGAACAAGGTAAGATCCTCGGTTTCATTGTATCTAATGAAGGGATGATTATTGACCCTGAAAGGACCCAATTCATTTCAAAACTGCCCCCTCCCTCTTCCAAAAAGTCCATGTAATCTTTCTTAGGTCAGATAAACTTTGTTAGAAGGTTCATCCCCAGCTTTTCAGAAATGGTCAGACCATTACAAAATTTAATAAAAAAGGATGTACAGTACCATTGGGTACCTCTAGAAAGTCAAGCTTTTGACTCAATAAAAAAGTCTAAAGTAGATTCTCCTTCCCTAATGAGCCCTAATTTTTCGCAAGATTTCACTCTCTACATGTTTTCCTCTGATCAGTCTTATGTTGCTGTGATAACCTAAAAGAATGATGAAAACAACGAAGTCCCAATTGCCTTTATGAGCTCATCCTTTAAGGGAGCATAACTTAATTACCCAGCAGTAGATCAGCAGGCTTATGTTGTTTTTAAAGTAGTAAAACACTTTCGATCTTATCTACTGAAATATAGGACGAAAAATCATTGTCCCTTACCCTGTTGTCAGAAATTTGTTAGTACAAAAAGAACTGGGTGAAAAAAGGGCAAACTGGGTCACATCATTACAAGAATATGACATAGAAATTACCCCAGCACAAATTGTTAGAGGCCAAGGTTTATGTAAATTGGTTGTTGATTCGGCTATAGGACAGCAGAATGAAACTGATATGTTAATTCAAGATCAACACAATCAAAATCAAATCTGTTGTGCACAAAACCTTACTAGTCCATGGTATGATGACATCAACTTTTATCTAATACACGGATTAGCTCCTCATCACCTTGATCCAAAAAAGAGGAGAGCACTGAGATTAAAATCTGCTTCTTTTCAGCTGGTAAACGATATTTTGTTTCGCCAAAATTTTGATGGAATACTTATGCGCTGTCTAGAAAAAGATGAAGAAGATAAAGTCTTATTGGAATTACATGCAGGGGAAGCTGGTTGGCATTTCGGTGGAGACACCACTACCCACAAAGTATTAAGAGTAGGGTATTATTGGCCTACTCTTTTCAAATACGCCCATGCCTTATGCCGAAAGTGTGTAATCTGTCAAAAGGCATCTAGACGAATACAGAAACCAGCATTCCCACTACAACCTGTCTTGGTAGACTTCCCTTTCCAACAATGGGGCCTCAATATTATAGGCCCAATCAACCCTACATCCTCACAGCAGCATAAATACATCATAACAACCACAGACTATTTCACGAGATGGTCCGAGGCTGCGCCATTAAAAGTTGTAAACACCAACCAGGTAATATCCTTCCTGAATTCAAATATTATCACTCGTTTCAGTATTCCTGAATGCCTAGTATTTGATAATGTTTCCTATTTTTCGTCTGTCGAAATGAGTGATTTCGCTTTAGAAAAAGGAATAAAATTAAAGTATTCTACCAGCTATTACCCCCAAGGCAATGGCTTGGCTAAATCAACTAATAAAAACCTAATCAAGATCATCAAGAGAATGATCTCCGAAAACCACAAAAACTGGCATAATGCACTATTTAATGCAATCTGGGCTGATAGGGTAACTCATAAAACTGTTGTTGGTAACTCCCTCTTCTTTCTCGTTTATGGCAGGGAAGCGATTCTTCCACCACATTTCCTTCTTCCATCTCTGCAGTTATCACAGAAGGTGCAAGAGGAAGACTATCCTCCTTTGGAAAGTTGGATTAACGCTTTGCTGAAGTTAGAGGAAGTAAGGGCTCAAGCAAAACGAAAATTGGATCAACATCAACTCATTGTCAAAAACTAGTTTGATTCCAATTCTACCTCGGACAGAAATTTTGAGGTAGGTGATCTTGTCCTTAAATGGGACAAACCTCATGAGGGAAAAGGAGAACATACTAAGTTTCAAAACCTGTGGTTGGGACCATTTTTAATTGCTGAAAAAATATGTCCCAGTTCTTTCCGCCTCTAGAATTTAGAGGGACATCCAGACACCTTTCTAGTGAATGGCCAAACTCTCAAAAGGTATTTTACCTGATGACTCTCCGATACACCTTCTGTACATATTTTTCTGTTTGAATTTCTTTGCTTTCCAATTTTTCTTTGTTGGTTCGTTTTCTTTTTCATTTTTGTCCATCGGTCTTTTTGAGTCATACATGCCTGTATTACAGTCTAGCTCAGACAAAGAGAAAAAGAATGCTTCATCTCGAAACAACTGTCAAAGGCTGTAAGAACATCTATTGTTGTCCTTCTCTGAAATTGTAGGCTAGTTAAAGGTGTCATTTTGTCTGAAAGTCGATTCCTCAGTTTCAATCTGTATTTGAAAGTATTCACGAATATCTTTAAAAAGTCTCCTTATGCTGGCCCTGCTCTTTAAGAAAGAAACTTAATGATGTCTCCCTGTCCTTGAAAATTATTTCTATCAATGAACTATTTTTTAGATCTTGATGAAGGTTTGCTAGAAAAATTTAAAGGCCTGTGAAAATATTAAGTTGTGTTAAAAAACTGGAATTTTCAGCGTCACCCCGCTCTGTTGAATATCTTTAAAACTATATCAGAATGTGAATAAAATCTCAGAGAGCTGTGGGAAGTGTTTGTAAACCCACCGAGACAATGAACAAGTCTGTTGGCAGCGGGTAAATGCATGCATGACACCAAGATAACTTCGCCGAGGTACTAAACAGGCTCACTGGCAGCGAAGAGATGTCAGGTAAAAGAAAATTCTCAGGTATAAACCTTGTTTTGGCCATAAACATCCTTCATTCTGATTTGAAATTTCTTGGACAGGATACAGACGTCAGAGTGGGTTAATTAACATCCCTGTCGAGGCTATGAACGTCTGCTGGCAGTAGTGGCCCTCTCAACAGTATTGGAGATTTTAACTTAAATGTCGTGGCTTTCTTTTGTTAAGTTTGTCACCAGATTTCGTTATTTTAAATGAAAGATATTTGAAACTGGGCTGTGTCTTGTTCTTTTTAAAAAAATATGTTCAAATAACCTTGTAGTTGTTCTTCGATTTGAAGTTTTTCAGAATTCTCTAACCCAAACTAGTTCGTATTACAGAGATAACTGCTTCTCCCATCATGTCGCCATTGTTGGTAGCTCAACATGTTGGTTAACTTTCTAAATCAATTAATTGATCTACATAGCTACCTAACTGGGGTCATGTATTTTCATTACTCTTCGTAATGCAATTTTCAAAACGACAGTTGTAAGTTGTTGCTTTTCCCTATTTATTTGCTTTTATCTATGCTTCGTTCATGACTGGAAGCATGAATACTAAGCATGAAAATTTGTGACTTTGTTACCTTTCTGTTTTAAAATTTCATTAAAGGCAAATTGTTCATACAGTTTATTAATGAAGTTTGGTTCCTTGCCATGAAGAGTTACTCTCTTTGTTTCGATCCTTTCAACACCAAGCATGCTTAGAGATTGATGGTTATATAAACAAAGGAACCCCACGATTTGATTTTTGGTATGGTTTTGTTTGATTCTTGGCTATACATTTCTTTTGCTAAGCCTTTGATTTTCGACTTACCCAAACCTTGTGATAGAACCCACTATGCACACACTTATTTTTCATTTTTAATGATTTGGTCCTAGCTCGTACTAAATGCAAAGGTGGAAATACGATTTGCAGGAAGACATCATTCCCAAGACTGGCCTTGGGCTTTGCAAATCCTCTTCGCATGAACTTTAATTAAACACCCATCTAATCGTTATGAGTCTATGTTCATACACCGTTCACTGTTGGAATTTCACGGGCTCGGGTTATCGCTCTAGACTGTCTCACAAACCCTCTCTGTGCGCTGTGTCTGATTCATTACCCTTTCACCCATTATGGCTCCTCTTGTGAGAGTCGAACCTAATGGCATTCAAAATCTGCTCTTATATGATGATGCCAGAGAAGATCTGGAGAGAAGTGGTTGGCTCATTTTCATTAGGAAATTTCAGGGTTTCAATTTACAAGTTGCCCAGGAATTCGCCTTCTCCTTTCATGGGTGTAGAGTGAAGGTGGGTGATGCCCAACTTGAAGTTACAGAGGATTTATTGAGTCAAGCTACAGGACTACCTGTAAGCGGTCAAAGGTAGTTTAAAAATGCAAAAGTGGAAGAAGTTCCTTGGAGCCCGCTGTTTACATCTCAGAAAATAAAAGGGTGTGATAAAGGTATGCCCATTTCCTTCCTAAAATCTCAATGGCATGATTTTCTTGCTGTGGTAAAACAATTTTTTAGCTGTGAGGGACGTTTCAGTCTTGTGTTTTTGTACCATTTGTGTCTGCTTATGATTTTTATGGGGTTTCCCTTGAACATGCCGTATTACTTACTGAGGAGTCTTTATAAAATGGGAAAAAGGTATAGAAAGAAGCACTCAGACTCTAGCCTTTTCCATCACGGCCTAGTTAAAATCTTGCTTATGCATCAATTAGAGTTACAGAATGACAATTGGGTTTCATTCATAACCAGAAATGGCTATGGTAACCCTAGTATGGAGGAGGTATATAAACTCGTGGTTGAAGAGACCCTT
The DNA here is from genome assembly GCA_009831015.1 of Picea engelmannii. Lineage (NCBI taxonomy): Eukaryota > Viridiplantae > Streptophyta > Pinopsida > Pinales > Pinaceae > Picea > Picea engelmannii. Next base: position 246,636 of record ML776873.1, read on the forward strand.
GTCTACCCTACAATGCCTCTCTCACCTACCTAGACCTGTGTCTCACCCCCCTGCAGCAAACCCTTGATCGATCCGAAGGTTATTGAACAGGCCTGTCAGCAGATTATACATCCTAATGACTCTGTTAAGAATTTAAAGAAACCTACCAGGAAAGCATCTAAGAGCAATGTTGATATAAATTTTAAGAACAAGAGAGCTGGGAGGCTAATTTCAAGGAGGATTCGTAACAAGTCAAATTCTCATGTGACCTCAATCAGCACGATCGAGATTCATGAGAGTTCGGACTCTGAAATCGATAGGTTCCTCGTTGCAGAAGACCTTCAGTCATTCGAGCCACACCTTGATAGGCCCTATAACTTTGTTGACAATTTAGTTCCCTGTCTGAAAAACAATCTAGAGTTTCCTGGTGTTAAATTGGTTAATGAATCTATTGTCAGTACGGAAGGTGCTCTGGTTCACAACTATGTTTGTTCCCATGCAACCGCTGCACAGTCAAAGTGTGAAGTCTGTCTATCATGGATTGATAGATATTATACTGATATCCCTATCCTACTGTCATGGGTTAAGGCTTTAAAGGATCGTATCAATGTCTTAACGAGCGAAAACCATAGGCTCGAGTCTGTTATTCAAGGGAAAGAAAAACGTATAAAGACAAGAGGCAATGTAGTATTTAAAAACGTTGAGGCTGCAACAACCATTGTAAATTCCAAGGTTGTCTGATATGATTTGATCTCATAGTTGGAGGTATGATTCTTTATCTTAAAATAAGACTTTTTTGTTCAAATTAGATTGCTTTTTTTCTTTTAATAAATTGGATTTCATTTACTAAATAACTAGCTACAAAATCACAAGATTCTGAAGCGAGTTATGTTAATTCGAATTGTGTAAATTAATGGTTAGAAATGTATCTAAATCTTTCTATTTTCCTTTTTCTTTCAGGATATTCAGGAATCCATGATTACAAATTGATCTAAGGAATCCTTAAGACCTTCCAGTCATATATTTGATGCATTTTGCATGAACAGAAATGAACTGTTGTTAGTTTTGGAGGATTTAGTAGGATCTAGGTGGTTGCATCCCCCTTTTATTTTTTTAATAAATATTTGATCTCAGAAAGGGAAACAATTATCTTTTCTGAGGCCTTTATAAAACCATCATTTTGTAATCACAGAGATCTCGACCTGGGGCTTATTGTGAACAGTTTATACTCAAAGTTAGACATAACAAATATTTACTTTATGCTTTAGTCATCTGTGAATGTTGTTGTGATATATAATTTGTTTATCTTGGTAATTGAATGACTGTAGATAGCTTTCGTCTTTGTAGATTATTTTGTTGTCAAGATAGTTTTTCCTTCATAGTTCACGATTTTATGCTCCAGTTTTATCAAAAAATCGAATGATCTTTCAATTCATATTATGAGGTTTACCTTAGACATGTTGATTGATTAAATGCAAGCTGTAACTGTAGGATTAATCTTATACGCTATTACTTGTAGTCTATTATATCACTATAATTATTTTGCGTCCTATTGTTTTATCAATTAAATACACCAGTCAATGCACATTTTAGCGTTTGTACCAAATAGTGTGAGGATGCATAGAAGATTTATCTCGTGGATGGACTGATGTACGATTTGTGCAAATAGTTGGATGCATACTCCTCAAGTGACTAATAGGTTAGTCTGTTCTTTTATTTCATTTGCTTGCTTATTATAGAAGTTCTTATATATAGTATAATTTTCACTATCTATGTTTTTCTGTTTAAATAGTAGTTTAATATTTGATCTTATGAATGCAGATAGATTAAAAAACAAACCAAAAGCAAGTAGTACTTTTTCTTTCTTTATTACTGTCATTAAAAGAACCATTTTACATTCGATTTTTATGAGTTCAGATTAAAACTCGTAATTCGTACATATTGTATATATGAATTAGATAAATAGAACTATCATATTAATATTATTTAAATAAACTGTATATATATATTTAGTTGTACGTATATATTTCAGTGATTAGTAATTAGTGAGTTATTTCATTTCTTTTATTTATTTTTCATTTCCTTTAGGACTTTAGATTGGCTAACGAAGCCATTAAACCCGTTAGAGTGAGTCAATCCAAACGGCTTTGGTTAATTAGACAACCTCGGACCGGATTCACTCTTCCAGTTGACGAGAGGTCAATTTCTCCCATCAACAGATTGCAAGGGTTAAGACATATCAACATGAGAATGACTAGAGACCAAGGTGTGGAATAAGTGTCATAGTTCTGCATACCATTATGAAAAGCGGAAGGATTCATCCCCATGAAATGAGCAAGAATAATAGGGTAGGTAGTAGTAAACGAGGGAGCCAAAGCGACTCCATTATCCATGACAATGAGAACTCAGTAAAGACTCTTAAGGCCAACTAGTAATCAAAGAGCACACCAAAAGTCAAATGGCCAATATGCATACAAACATGGTAAAGTGGTTGAGTGGCCTCCCTCCCTAAAGAAGGTATGTCTCTCCCAAGAGGGGACTAAGACTCCCTGCTAAAGATAGGAGGTAACAAAATCAGTTATAAGGGCCCTTGTGGGCTTAACAACCAGTAGGTCAGATCCCCCCAGAAAGGTTATCCTCCATAAAGGTTGTGTGTTGTCTGACCCTTATCTGACCCAGTGTACCTATAGAATAACCCCTGCAAGTAACCTATGAGACACCTAATTCAAGTAACTAATAAACCATTGTATAACCAATGCACAGGCGAACAATCATAAGTCAGGACCACCGTATGGGCAGGGTAGCAAAGCCCAAAACCTTGAAAGTATCACCTCTCAGGGAGGTAAAGTCACTAGCAATATCCCTAGATACGAATAGATCCCCATAAATATCTCTAATGCTAAGAAGGTATTGGGGGGGTTTCCCTTCAACTGACTTCTTGCGACCTCGTGATTAACTCTAGTGTGAGCGGAGCCTCCTAATCTTACCAATTATAGAGTGGATTTCTCCACTCCCTGTCTCAGACACATATGTTGATTTAATTGCCTTGGAGAAGGTTACTCACAAAATCCTATTCCAAGGCATTAAATCCTGAGCTAGTTTGTGCACCCTAGAAAATAAAATCGTGAATACTCAATTTTAAATTATAGCGTTAATTTTAGTGGTCGTGATTACTCAAAAATGTATGGTAGTGAAACTCATGATGTTATGACTCTGCAAGAAAAGTAAATATGAAAATAATGCAAAGTCCTAACTTTAACTTTCAATGAATGATATGCTTCTAAAAAACAATGCAATTTTCAAATTCAACTCTGCAATTATGAAGTAAAATGAAATCTTTCACTATATGCATTGAGCTAATGACAAGGACTCAAAACACAAAAATGCCAAGCAATGCAAAATGCCTATTTTATTTTTTTGTATTTTCAATATAATAGAAATGAAAATGCATGGACTGATAAGAAACTTGATATATAGCCCTACTGTGTATAGAAAACGATAAATCAAGAAGGATACCTAGCAACAAAACAACCAGCCCAATATACAAGGGCAATAAAAGATGAAAAGATGATGCGAAATACTCCGCCTAGAAATTCAACCAAATATAGGTTTCATGTCATCCCACAAGAACTTAATAGGCACTACAGAGACCCAAGAAGGCTCAACAAACATCAAATCCCACCCGACAATCACCATACCAAAAAAACAAGCAAGAAGAACTGATGTACGTGATTGTTTGGGAAAACAAAGCGTATATACGCCACTTGCAGTGGGATAGCCTGCATATGTAAGCAATTGTCAGGGAAAAAAATGTGTATATGTTTCAAAAAACAAGGCGAGACAAGCGAGAAGGATGAAAACTCATACGTAGAGTGAACAGGAGATGTCAAGAAATGATGCGACAAAAAAAAAAAAAAACGAGAGTAATCTAAGGAGAAAATTACTCCAAACCCTAAGAAATAATATTTAATCCCTAGTATGGTTTCCAATTCTGTTACGAGGAAAATATCTATATGGCTAGGGTAAACCACAACAGACGAAAACGAGTGCAGAAATCAACTCTATCCAAAAAACATGGTATATAAACCAATATGCAAGCATGATAAGAAATATGCTTATCTTGTCCAGATGTTCGATGAAGTCCATCATTCAGCACTTTGACCCAAAGCTATATACCTGCAACTAGTTCTCAACAACCAAGAAAAGCAAGCATATGGTGATAATATAAAATATTAGCACATTAGATAGCATAATCCATTAATATACATAACAAATATGCCCATGGATAATAACTCATATATTTGCAAGATATCAATTGGATGGGAAAGGAGTGTTTCTATTAATAAATGATCAGCAGAAGTGAAAATATTACAGACTTCTATGTCAACATGGTTCGGAACCGAGAAACTAAGTTCCTTCTATTTGGGCCTCCACCACTTCAATCCTCCACCAAAGGCAAGCTCATAAGAGAGAAACAATGAGATTCACAATCAATAAGGGAAGATCTTGGGGGCTGAACACTGTGTTCAGACTTAAAGGAAAAAGGGATGCAGACTCAATATGAAGTAAATAATTTCTCCAGAGTAACTTTGCTCTCAAAGTTGAATTATTTCTTCTTTTCCATAGCTCGGAATTGGCCCATTTATAAACTTCAAAATGGAACTGAAGGGTCGAGTTAGAACGTTTCTAGTATATGGAAGGCCAATGATCATAGATTTTCTGTCATGACATGGGAACCCGACATTAATTTTCATTTTGTGGCACAAATCCTGATGTACATGGGTTGTAGTGGAGAAGCTTGGATATATGCATGTTGTATAGTGTTCAAGATGCATACATGTGGAAAAATGTTTATTTTTAACTCTAGATCTTACAAAAAGGGATGATAAGTCTGCATGGGGAAATGGAAAAAGGCCTTATGTGCAAGACTACATAGGGTGAGGCAAATCTTGCTATAACACATATAGATCTTCAATCCCATCGATAGATCCAGGAGGTAAGCCCCTAAACCATTTCCTAGCCTCACCATCAAGGCTCTGTACAAAAACTCCCATCCACACATCATTTTCAATGCTATGATTTTCTGCAAATCTATAAAAATTTGAAAGTTCTTGTTCTGCAGTTATGTTTCCCTCCCATTTGAACTGGGGCATGTACTTAAGGTAGTCTCCAGCTGGGAGAGAATTTATAGGTGGAAGTAAAATAAGAGTGGCATATCTAGGAGCTACTATGTCATCCATCTTGTTTCTAGGAGGATTATCACCTTCCATTGGGATGTAAACTATAGGAGAACCAGGGGAAGATGGAGTTGGGACATGTACGATTGCAGATGTGTTGGAGGAAAATGATATAGGGTTCAAATAAAATAATTTTACCCCTCTTTGGACACAACAAATTTAATAGGAGGAGGATTAGTAAAGCCAAAGTGGAAAATTCCTCTAATCTCTTGGGTCTAAACCACTTTACAATATCAGGGGAGACAGGAGTTTCAAAACTTTCTCCTTCCAAATGAATATTAGGAGGGGAGAAATCAATGGGAAAACTTCCAAAATTTAAATTTCTAGAAACTCCAACAGAAGGTATAATAGGAGAATTAGATGCAGCTACTGGAGTTTTAAAAGACTAAATTTGTAAATTACTAGAATCACTCAGTACCATAGTTGAAATCCCTTCTTGAGAGGTCTTTCCTTTCTTGATAATATTTTCCGGGTCATCTTTAGGTGTATCCAGAGGAAGATATGGAGTAGACCTTGTGTGTCTTATTTTGGGAGCCACAACTGAAACATTGTAGTCACCAGGTGCAAGTTGCAATATTCACATTACTGATTTCTAATGCACCTTCAAAATCAATATTTCTTTGTTCTTCAATCCCGGGGAAATGTCTTCAATTCGTTCCCCAAAAATGACGCCATGAATGTTAGCACTGAGAGTCATCCTCAGACTATAAGAGAATAATCCTAGTACCCATCATAATGTTTGGTGGATGTTGGTTTTATGAGTGGAGGTCAAATGGACAAAACTCAATACAAGAATGATTTTAATCACAGAAACTAGACAAGCAATGCATAGGGAAGTGAGGTCCTCATTAACTTTAGTCAATTATTTGAGTTCAAGTGTCAGAAGAAGGAATACTTAGTGAGAGAGGTGAACAATATTGTTATGGGAATCCGGATTTCAGGAAACTTGGTGAAGAAAAACTTAGGCTCAAGAGCACTCTTGAACTCATGTTTCAGACACTGAAATATGTCACAACAACATAATAATCAAACCTACATTATAATGCAACTACAACAACTCGACTAGATCCTCCATGCCTGAGCCTTTCAACATTAGGGGAAATAAGGTAACAAGGAATCTGCCTAAAACTGGTCACAACACTACTGTAATCAAACCTACATTACAATAGAACCACAACCCTTGAATATATCCTCCATTCCTGAGTGTTTCATCATAGTTTAAACAAAAGATGAAAGAAGTTGACTTCTATTAATGCGAAAGTCTCAAATTTGATACATAACCAGAGAACAGTTCTAGCATCAAAATTACATAGTAGGGAGCTCGACTTAACCAGTTGATGACCTTAACAAAATCTTGAACTGATCTATTTATACTCTGATCAATCCATGACTACCATGAGTGTGATTTGGCCATTCCATTCAAAGCCTATCATCTACACCTTCTTTTGTCAGACTGTGGATGTATCCTCCTATCAGACGCAAACTCAACTCAACATGGGCATGCAGGAAAAACCGTCCATAGGGGTACCTCGGGCTGATAGTTTTGTCTCCACGGCCAGACCTTCCACACCTTCTATTTATGGAGTGAGTCGAGGTTTCAGCCACCACTCCTTTTTCATTAATTGATCCTTCATCAGGACTGGGATGAGGCTTAATGCCTAGGGGGATGCCATGCGCTGATTTTGGATTTAATATTTTATAAGAACGTGATTGTGGGGCCATCTAAAGTGGTTTGGACCCACACCGCTTTTGAGCCTGCAATCCACCACCTTCCGCCACGTAGCTCTTTCGCTATACCATAGTTTTAATTGTGAGAATGCTCAAGAATTTTATTGTTCGAGCATGTTGCGTCCCCGCAATGAAACATGGTCATTGATCTGGTCGCGATCTTCGATATGGGTGCATCTAATAGATTTAGTGCCACCGATAAATTTTATCCACCTGCCAACTTTAGGATCATTTTAACCGTGCTTAGATATGGCGCTACTTTTGGCATTGAACGAGAACACTTCCTAGAGGATGACCTGATGTGTTGGGATGAATTCACTACCTTGACGTGTCATTAAAGAGAGTTGGCACGTGTCAACTCCAACTAGATGACAGGTGTCATGACTGATGAGAGTGCCACATGTATGAACTGATGACTGTAGCATACTTTTGAACTTAAGAGCTCGGGGGCGGTGTGCATGTAGATCTGAAGCTCCGAAGTGAACGATGAACATTGATCAGGGGAGGACACACATAAGGTATCTGTTAACTATGGGAGAAGACATTCTGGATGAAAACGAGAGCGAGGAGGTTGAAACTCATGAATCCCAATGTCCCAAAGAAAACTACCACCGTTATATTTGGGTGGATATGTGACAGTGATCTGTGGACTTCGGGAGAAAACGCTCCAGGTAAAAGCGAGAGGGGAGGAGCTAAAACTCCCAAAGTTTGAATTCGTGAAGTACAAATTGATTGTCTGATGGAGAAGGACGCGTGGTGCTTGATCTGCAACTCTGGGGCTATTAGGATATTTAGACACTTAGGAGTTAGTTAAGATATACTTTGTCTAATGTGTCATTAGGTAAAAGTGTGTTTCTTAGTGTGTTTATTTAGTATTCATTAGTATGCATTTGTAGTTAGGAAATATGACAGTCACGATATGTTCCCGACATAGAGTGATCTGACAGTTCATACTCTCCTCGATCTTAACGACCATTGATCCATGTCTTAACACCCGATTGGTCCATGATCTCTATTTAAAGATCATGGACGGTCATTTGCCGATGATTGATTGTGATAAACTCTCTTTTAAAATCTCTTTGTAATCTTTTTCTTTTGCATTAATAAACTGCTCCAAGTGGCCATGTTGGCTGGGGTCGTGGATGTTTCCCCATAGGGGTTTTACCACGTGAAAACATCGGTGTGTTGATATTTTATATGGTTATGTGAGTGGTTACTGAAGCTGTTCATCCTCTGTTGGAATACCTATGTTGTCGAACATGATATTAGAGCTTGTTTGAAGATCTGCTCCTGTTGTAGATCGAGATCGTGAAGTCGAGTTGCCTCATCTCCATTTTATGTCATTTCTATACTTTTCTAGGCTAAGAGGATTGTTCCAATGCATCAGAAGCACTCATTTCATTCAGGAACACTTTTTGTTTCACTTGAAATGGTTTTTGTTTGCCCAAGATACAACCATTATAATCAAATCCTAAGGTATAAAGTTTGAATACACATTTTTTAAAATTTTTGCAGAGTAGTGTTTTGGTTTTATTTCAGTTTTGTATTATTTATTTCTGGGTTGCTACTTTTTTAGATCTATGTATTATGTTTTCCCCGCATCCTTTGTGATCTCGGAAAATCAGAAACAGATAGGAAAAGGTGCATCTTCTGGGTAAGCTAACCGAGATCAAACCCTTGTTGTCATCGAGAAGCAAAAATTTTTTCTTGTGTGAAAAGTTTTTTTTTTTTAGCACGCTCTTCAACAACAACATCCCCAATCCTCCTTATAAACATTACAATATGTTTTGCTAGATCATTTGGTTAAAATTTTCCTTATTAAGTAAGAGGTCTTGAGTTCAAGTCTCTCTTTTGTTACTTTTTTTGAAAAAGTTCATGCTAACATTGTAAAGTGTATTTCACTTCAAGTATAAAAGTGAATCACTATAAATAGCTTTAATATTTTATTTTAGAGTTATTTATTTTTCATGCATCTTTTTTGTTATAAAGTAACTTCATTGTAAAAGTGATCCCCACTTCTCTTTATAAAAGTGGGTCACTTCATAAAGCAACTTACACTATCACGTGGTCATTTGGTTACCGTTTATGTATTTTTTTAAAAGGACATAACTCTCACATCCAATGTCCATTTCAGTGCTGTTTTTTTTAAAACCACACAACTTTTCGATCTCTTTCCATTCAGATCATCATTTTCATTTTTTAAATCTATATTATCTCCATATTTAATATGGCTTCTACAAGTAATCTCTTACTTACCAGCGCAAACTACTTACAATGGAAATCCCATATGGAGGATTTATTAAGAAGTAAAGTCTTGTACTGAATTACCTTGGGAAAGGAAACAACACCCACTGATGTTGATAAGAAATCCAAATGGAATAATAAGATTGACGAAGCACGTGTATTAATCAGAATGTCCATCTCTCCTAATTTAAGGTTCCACCTTCAATCAATTGATAAACCCAAAGAAGCTTGGGAAAATATTGAATCTGTGTTTGGTAAACACAATATTATTCGATCACAAAAGTTAGAAAACCAAGTACTAACTTTAAGTCCAAGTGATTTTTCTTGCATTGTAGACTATCTATCTAAGTTTAAAACACTCATAACTTTATGTGAAGAATGTAAGATAAAGATAGACGAAGATCGTTGCATCTATCTTATTCTTTCTAAGATAGGTAGTGCATATTATGTGTTTGTATTTACCTTTTATGCCATGCAAGAGGCTCTAGGGGAAGCTTATCAAAAACCCAGTCTTGAGAACTTTTGTGATGCTTTGATTAGAGAGAAATATAAGCTAGTACAACTTGGAGTGATCAACACTGCAGGTACCTCCAACAAATCCTTGGTTGTCCATCATAAATATAAACCCAAGAATCCCAAGAAGAAACATCCTCGCCACAACAACAAGCAATATAAGGGTCCCAAACCCACTCAGACAACTTTTGCTCGTAATGGAGACAAAGGAGAAAAATATAAAAATAAGAAGACTAACAAACATTGCAACTTTTGTGATAAAGATGGTCATGATGAATCCAAATGTTTCAAGAAGATGGCATATTTAGAAGCAGCGATGAAGAACAACAACATCAGTATTGATTCTACTACTTCTTCTTCTTCTCATGGACATGCACTTTCTACTTCTAGTTTATCCTTCAATACACCATCTACTTCTACTTCTGATAAGTGGCTTATTGATTCTAGAGTATCTTATCATATGGCTAAGGATAAAGATAGATTTTATACTCTAAATGAATGTAACACCAAGAGAATATCTGTTGGTGATGATAGATCTCTTAGTGTTGAAGGATATGGAATAGTTCAAGTAGAAAATGGTCATTTCAATGATGTATTATGTGTTCTAAGTCTTTCTTGTAACCTTCTATCAGTATATCAAATCACTCATTCAGGTGAAGGTAAAATTGTAGATTTTTTCCCTCACCAAGTTGTAATCAAGGATCTAAAAGATCCTAAGCATGTTCTTGCAACTGGAATTGCTGATGATATTACCAGGTTGTACAAGTTTGACAACTTAGGGTCATCATATTTTTCATCAGTTTTGTTTCTCATAGCGATGACTTGAGAAAACTTTGGCATGAGTGGTTTGGTCATCTAAACTATCGCTCATAGCAGCAACTGTGTAATCAATAGATGGTGACTAGTCTTCCTCTTGTTTCATGTAGAGATAGTGTTTGTGTTGGTTGTGTTCTCGACAAACATCATCGGGACAGTTTTGAAAAACATGCCTCTTGGCATGCCTTGGGTCCTTTGCAGCTTGTTCACAGTGATTAGCGTGGTCCACTTTCTTCTCCTTCTTTTCCGGGTGCAATTATTTCTTAAATTTCATTGATGACTTTTCCAGACGTACTTGGGTTTACTTCTTAAAACTTAAGAGAGAAGTTTTTTACAATGTTTTGGCCTACAAGGGCCTTGTAGAAAAGCAATCTAGACATCAAATTCATAGGTTAAGAACAGATAATGGAGGCAAATATGTGAACAATAATTTTATAAGTTACTGCACTACACAGGGAATCCAAATGCAACACATTGTTCCATATACACCACAACAAAATGGTGTTGTTGAGAGAAAGAACCACACATTAAAAGAAATGGCTAATTGTATGATCCAATCTAAGGGATTAAGTCTAAAGTATTGGGTGGAAACCATCAACTGTGCAAATTAAATAGTAAATCGCACTCTCACAAAGGCTCTTAAAAATATAACATAGGAAGAAGCTTGGACTAAAATTAAACCATATGTAAGTCACTTCCGTGTATTTGGCATTATAGCATGGGCTCACATTCTTGATGAGAAAATGAAAGCATTGGAGCCTAAAAGTGAGAAGTGTATATTTGTTGGTTATTCTGAAGATGTCAAAGGTTATATACTTCTTCAAACACATTGTAATGGAATTATTCTTAGAAGAGATGTTAAATTTGATGAAAATCTCTTGGCCCGTGAGCCTAATTCGGCGTTTGTTCCTTCTTTGTCCTACGATCCTAATTCGACAGTTGTTCCTTCTTCGGCTTGCGAGCCATCTTCGGCATTTGTGCCTTATTCTGTTCTAGTTTCTTCTTCAAATTATGACAGTGAGGATGAAAATCCACCTCCGCCTGCTCACCTTCCTCTAGATGAGTCCTTTGAATCTAAACTAGCACCAGCTCCACCGCTTCCTATATGGGTTCATTCAACATGAGAAGCAGTTGGTGATCTTGTCGGTGATCCTTCAGATCAACGTCAGACACGTTCATAGTTCCGATGGGCCTCTTTTCTTTTGGCTCACGTTTCAGAAACTCATTATCCAAAGACATTTGCAGAAGCTTCAGGTCATCCAGATTGGCATACAACAATGAATGAAGAGTATCGTTCTTTAATGGAAAATGATACTTGGGATATTGTACCTCTTCCAAAAGGAAGAAAACTTGTCATATGTGTTGGAAATATGGCTACAACAGAGATGACGCAGACTGTCAAGGTTGTCATTGATGGCAATCGGTTGGTTATGGAGCACGCACAAGAGAAAAAAAGGGGAATAAACCCAAACCCACTTGAAATGTTTGAAGGGCATTAGGTTGTCATTGATGGCAATCGGTTGGTTATGGAGCACGCACAAGAGAAAAAAGGGGAATAAACCCAAACCCACTTGAAATGTTTGAAGGGCATTAGGTTGTTCAAAATCGATTCAAGCGCCATAAACCCATTTTGAAATGTTTGAAGAGCGTTAGGTTATTCAAAGTCGATTCAAGAGCCCCCATTGAAACAGAAACAGAGGCAATGGCGAAGATAGACGCGACACATTTGGCATTCCCGTTCAGCCTTTGCCCATGGGGATCTTTGCTAATAAAACCAAGAAGGATACGTCCATTGCCTATTGGCTCTCCCTTAGCCACGGCCATGACTAGCAGCAGCTTCAAGAAAAGAATGAATGATGCCATTCACAAAGCCCTTGGGTTACCAATCGTTTTTTAAGAAAAGCACGAATGATGCCATTCACAATGCGATTGGTGTGGCCAGCATCAAATGGCTATAATGCACAATCAACAGAGCTTAACATTGCTAAATCCAGAGTTTGGTGGGGGTCCTTCATCTGCTTTGACAAGTCTGGAAGATTTTGCCAATTGGGTGTCTCTAATCACTCTGGATGGTGGAAGGACTTTCAGTCTAAAATTAGACTGGCAGTTAAGACAGGAAGAACACAACGTTGCATGATGTGGCATGCGTAGAGGAGGCATGCAAAGAGCTAGTTCAGAAAATCAGGGAGAATGTTGGCATGCGAAAAGCAGAAGAAAGAATGAAAGAAAGGGAAACTGCAGTTGGAGTTGAGAAAAGCAAGGAAAACCTCTGCATGTGGAAAAACAATATAATGCGCTAGAACCAAGATGGAAGGGTGGTTGAAATGAGATAGAGAGAGAGAGCTCTAAAGGTGAGAAAAGGAAGAGGAGAATCTGAGTGACTGATGAAAAGCTGAGAATGGGCTGCAGAGGACAGTGAAGCAGAGCAGCAGATCAGAGACAATGAAGAAGGCAGATTAGATCAGCAGAAAGGAATCTGAAGGTTGGTGCCTTCACTCAGTTGGTGCTGAAGTAAAAAGGAAGTCGGTGCTTCCACCCAGTGGGTGCTGGGATTCTGTGGGAGTTGGTGCTCTCAGCCAGCTGGTGCTGGCAATCAGAGGTTGTAGCCTCTATGAGTTGG
>ML776873.1:268127-281974 GCA_009831015.1 Picea engelmannii
TGCTTCCACCCAGTGGGTGCTGGGATTCTGTGGGAGTTGGTGCTCTCAGCCAGTTGGTGCTGGCAATCAGAGGTTGTAGCCTCTATGAGTTGGTGCTCATAAAAGATGAGATGTAACGCAGTTGGAGATTTCTTAACATCTTAAGAAGACGAGGTTTTTTCCCTGGTTGGGTTTCCTCTTGAAAAAACTGCGTCTCATACTTGTGAGTGAATGTTGTGTGTGATTTCTATTCTTTATGTTATCTGCTTTATGTTTATAACTCTGAATTTCACAGTAAAGACTCACTGCCACTAATATTAATGATTCAAAGTTAAAACAAGAGAGATTGTTAATAATCTACACTAACTGATTCAGCCCCCCCCCTCTCAGCTAGTTCATACCTGTAACAATATGTAAATGGGTCTACATAACTAATTATGCATCAGATGGAAGTATTGAAAGACACAATGCTTGATTAGTTTCCAAAGGATTTTCCCAAGTTGAAGGAATTGACTATAATGAAACCTTTACCCCTGTAGCCAAAATGAATTCCATCTGCCTTGTTCTTTCCCTTGTTGCCTCACATAAATGGGAAGTCCATCAGATGGATGTTAAATCCGCCTTCTTGCATGGAGATTTACAAGAACAAATATACATGGAACAACTTCTTGGCTATGTCGAGAATGACTCTAGCCTTGTTTTTCACCTTAAGAAATATCTTTATGGTCTTAAGAAATATCCTCGAGCTTGGTATGCCAAAATGGACAAATTTCTTATTGCCACTTTATTCTCTAGATGCCATTTTGATCCTAATGTCTATACCAAGAAAGTAGGAAGCCATATCATAATCCTTTTCCTTTATGTTGATGACCTTATCCTTACTGGTAGTGACTCAAAACTTTTAAACCATGTGAAAACCAACCTTAAGAAGAAATTTGAAATGACAGACTTAGGTTTTTTCCACTATTTCCTTGGCCTCCAAGTTTTGCAAGCCAATGAAGGAATTTTTCTTTTCCAATCTAAGTATGCTTGTGACCTTATTCGTCGCTTTCACATGGACGATTGTAAACCAACTACTTCTCCCTTCCAGTATGGAGTGAAGATTACTACCACCTGTACTTCTCCTGAAGTTGATGCCACCCTGTACTATTAGTTACTTGGTAGCCTCTTATACTTGATTCATACCCATCATGATCTTTCCTTTGTTGTTGGTCTTATTGCTTGATATATGAAAACACCCCATGAAAGCCATTAGAAAGAAGCTAAAAGGATACTTATCTATTTCTATGGTACAGTTCAATTCGGGATACATTACAATTTAGGGGGGACTCCTTTATTGGTTGGTTTCACTGATTTAGATTGGGTCGGCAAGCCTGATGATCGTAAGTCTACTACAGGTTATTTTTTTAGCCTTGGTTCAGGACCTGTCACTTGTGCATGTAAGAAAAAACAATCTATTGCACTTTCTTCAGTAGAAGCAGAGTACCGAGCAGCGGTAAATGCAAGTCAGGAATCCTTGTGGCTTCGGCAGATCCTTTCAGATTCTGGATTCCTTCAGCAGCATCCGACCAGCCTTTGGTGCGACAATCATAGTGCCATCAAGATTTCCAAAGACTCAGTTCAACATCAGCATATCAAACACATCGAGCTACACATGCACTTCATCAGAAATCTCATTCATGATCAAGTTATTGAAGTGATCTTTTTCCCTACAGAAGATCAAGTTGCAGAGAATTTCACAAAGTCTCTTACAGAAGAGAAGTTTTCAAAACTTCGATCTATGTTAGGATTTCAGGAAGTTGTCATTAAGGGGGGGTAGGCTCAAATGCTTCCTTCCTTCTCCTTTTATGTCACCATTGTAAATCCTTCAATCCTATCCCAAGTTGTTCTTAAGGGGGATGTTAGAATATTTAGACACGTAGGATTTAGTGAAGATCTACTTGGTCTAATGTCTCGTTAGGTAAAAGTGTGTTTCTTAGTGTGTTTCTTTAGTATTCATTAGTATTCATTTGTATTTAGGAAATTTCACGGTCAATATGTGTTCCCGACATAGAGTGATTTGACGGTTCATACTCTCCTCAATCTTAATGGCCATTGATCCGTGGCTTAACATCCGATTGGTCCATGAGTATATCTATTTAAAGAGCATGGGAAGGTCATTTGCCGATGATCGATTGTGAGAAAATCTCTTGTAAAATCCTTTTGTAATCTTTTTCTTTTGCATTAATAAACTGCTCCAAGTGGTCACATTAGTTGGGGTCGTGGATGTTTCCCCATAGGGGTTTTACCATGCGAAAACATTGGTGTGTTAATATTTGATCTGGTTATGTGAGTGGTTACTGAAGGTGTTCGTCCTCTGTTGGAACACTTGTTTTTTCGAACAAGGGATTCTTCCTAGCCACTAATCCTCATGCAATTTTGATATGATGAATACATGCGAGCCATTAATCTGATCACGATCTACAATCTGGGAAAGATCCACTTTTGTTTCCACGCACCGCTCTTAGATGGACCCTTCTTCCTACTGCAAAGATCAACATCTCACAATTAATTCAGGAGTTTGGGCTTCAGTCCTTTTCAGTGCATAGCTCTTACAATCCTATGAAGTGCCGAATTTTTGAAGTGTGATATTTGGCAATGCATGTCCTCTTGATTTGGACGGCTGATATTTATTTTGGGAGTTTGAGCTTCGACTCTTTGGGGATTTTCAATGCACATCTCTTACAATCCTCCAAAGTAAATATTCCAAAGTGAGGGATATGCTTCCACGTGTCCTCTATATTTGGACGGCCGAGATTTACTTCAATCGTTCTAGCTTCAAGAGTTTTCTTCTGCTTGCTTGTGCAATCCTCCGAAGTAAATCTTATGAAGTGTGAGATCCGCTGACGCATGTCCTCGGCCTTCAATGTCTCATATTTACTTTGGGACTTCAGCTCCTCTTTCTAGTCATTAATCCTTGCGCTACTTTTAAATATTGATCGCCTGAGAACCATTGATCTGAACTATTCATGGGATCTCCACCGTTGAAAATTGAGCCTATCTTCTTTCTTGTGTTTCAAGCTTGAAATGGACTGTTCTGAATGTTGTGCTTTGGACTCATGGTTGTTACTTGTACAAACAAAGAACTTGAACGGTTTGATATGAGCTCAATCAATATCAAATAAGATGACCAGTAATTTGGAACAAAATCACGATATGTGTTCATCCTTTAAATAAAACATAAAAACCTTCGAGTCAGGACTTGGTCGGGCAAGACACCAAGGGAAACTAGGTCATCAACAAAAAGGGGGAAAATGACTTTATCAGTGAGAGGGAAAAATCCTAGGACTTGATGGTGAGGGAGAGAGAGAGAGAGAGATGAGATGAGGATACAGACATAGGTATTAACAACAAACACATACGACCCTTAACAACCTCATGTGATAACAACTTGGAGTTAAAGGGGCTGATTGTAAGAGGTTCTTGGAAATAACTTGGAGATTTTGGTCCACTTTTGAATGGGAATTTGGGGTTTTACGCCCACCTTCAGAACCACACTAGGGTTCTTTGAGGTCATCCTTTTTGTTTTTTGCACCCATTTTGGAGGGTTTCATGATAGTTTCACTTTGAATGACCTTTGGAGGCTGGATGTTGCACCAACACCTTGTCCTTACCTTCATTTATGGGAATGGGTCACCATTTGGGGGTTTCTTCCCCTTAATTTTGTACATGTGGCATAAATTCCCCATAGTTGTATTATTTTAGGATTATTAAATTTTTGAAGAGGGCCTTTTGCCCCTCCATAATCTAGATTTACGGGACTTTAGTCTAAAAATTATTATTTTAATGTAAGAGAAAGTTGAGCCTTTCCCTTATAAATAGAGAAGCACTTCTCTCATTTTCATCATCATCAACTTGAGGGATTTTCCTCTCAAGAGGTCTGAAATTTTCTTAAATTTTCTAGCTCTTAGAAATTGTGCACTACTCTTGGAGAAGGATTTTTGTGGATGGTTTCCTTTCTTGGAATATTATTTTCTACAAATAGGGTTTGAATGGTTTATCTACTTGGAAGGAGTAAGCAATTTTCTGCAATTTCTTGTCTCTTGCTAATGTTAAAGGTGTTAATTTCTATCTTGTTACAATTTTCTTTGTCTTGTTGAAACCCTAGGAAGGAGACATCAATGCTTCTCTCCTTCATAAATTCTTTATTGTCTAGGTTTGTGAAAACATCCTTTGCTAGGGTTAAAATCCTAAAGTCCAAAAGTGCTTTCACTTTAGGGTTTAAACCCCAGCCTTTGACACTTTACCTAAGTGGAATAAGAAGAAGGGGAAAATGACACCTAGGGCCCAAACGTGCTTGCAACCTAGGTACCTTCTTCCTCAAAGTCTAAGGCCTAAGGCCTGTTATCGCACATATTGTAGGTTGGGAAAATCCCAACCCAATCCACAAGAGTGAGAAAACTATGGGAGTATCTACCCACTATCACCTTAGATAGATACTCCCCTCACTTTAGTGATGATAATTCACCAGAAGGGGGGAATCTCGGTGACCCTAGGGGGATTGAGACGGAAAGTGGTAGAATGACCAATGAAACCTCTATAGTTCATGTTTGGAAGTGGAAAGAGGCTTGCAAAAGAGTATTGTTGGTGAAGGGAGGTTTCCAAAGTGTTTTTTACTTGTAAGACAATGTTATACATACCCAGAACAAGACAAATGATCATAAAACCAAGCTAATATCAAGGGGAAAAGAAAAAAAATCTTGTTGTCCTAAATTGTAGAAGCAAACAAATAATATATTAGCAATGGAAAAGGTTTTTAACTGCAGAATTAACCATCAAAAACATCAAATATTTATTGGATGATAAACATGTAGGTAATTTTCCAATACTTAAGCAAAATATTTGATGGTAAAAAGGGGCTGCTATATGAAGTTATCAGCAAAGTATTATAGCAGAATTATGGTTGTATCAAACAATTTCTACATAAGCAATATCGATCCACCAAAATCAGCAAATAATCCACCCAAAATATAGCCAATGACAAGTAGATTCAATATGGAAGTTTCTAAGAAAATTTCAACGGTAGATTAATGAATAAAGAAAGAGTTTAAGAGTGTTTTTCTGCATCCCTAATGGCTGTAGCATTAAATTAATTACATTGAAATAAATACTAGGCCAAGATAGATGCCTTAGTGGCACAAGCAAGCTAATAGCACTAAGAAATGATTCCAATTTGAACAAATGCAATATCTCGTAATTTCATGTATACCAATGCAAATTATTTCATTTCTCCAATGCAAGTAGATGAGTGACTAGTCAATTGGGTTATGGAGTCTTGGGTGTAAGAGTTATATCTACTACTTATTTAGGGGTGTAAGTCCTTTTACTCCATAGAGCAAGTAAATCCAACAAGGAAAATCCTGAAGGGTGTAAACCCTTTTACTCCTCCTAGAAACCTTGACAAAATGCTTGTCCAACAACAAATATGATAGACTTGGCAGAGGGTGCATGCCCTTATACTCCTCCAAGGGTTTTAGACAATAATAACCTTGAAACAAGAAGAAATCACTAACAATATGCAGAAAATATCTTACAAATTTCGATAGAAAGCATGCAAAACCCTTATTTACCAAGAATATTCCATCAACATGCAAGAGACAAACATCCAAGAGGTTATTCCACCACTTATTTCATAAATAGACAAGAACAAGCATACACAAAATGATCCCAAGAGAGATATAGAGCAAATGCCCATAAAGGGCACAAATTTCAGCCAAGTATATGTAATTCTCAAGTGAGATTGTTGTCTAAATGAAATGAATTAGGTCTCTATTTATACAAGACCTCTAAAATTAGTTTTTCCACTTATCATTAGGGTAAAAAAAAACTACGGAGGATGACCTCCTCTAATTTCCCCTTTAAGTTCATAATTTGAAATTACAAAAATAAAATCCCCCTTTAGGGGTGACGCCATGCCCTAAGGGTGACATTTTGGGCTAAGTCGTTAATCATTTTGGAGGAGTTGTTGGGACTTCAAAGGCCATGTCTCCATGATTTAGGGATTATCTCCTTCAAAAAATGTCAAATCTCCATCAATTCATCACCACCATCACCAAAACCTATCCCCGAATGTGACATCAAGCCCTAAAAATGACGTTTTAGGCTTCCAAGGCCAAACATTGGGGAAGTGGGGCGATGGTATATTCCATCAAGGTGTGTCCTCATGCCTCCAAATTAAAATGTCTTTGATCTAGTTTCCCAAGAAGAAAGGGCACATCATCCATCATGTGGGCTTCATGCCCCAAGTGAACGTCCAAGTGACTTTGTGCCTTCACGAAAAGTCTTCCACATGTCAACGCCCTACAAAGACAAGAAAATTCACCCTCCAAGGTCTCATAAGTCACAACAATCATGTCAAGTAAGCCATATATAATCAAAGAACCACCCAAACATGTGCATCAAATCCTCCCTATCAAAATAAACAAATGATCAAAGACCATATGCAACTCGCCAAGTTTAGGTATGGGAGGGTTGTCCTGATGACCTATTGGGTGAATGATTCCCTAATTTAAGGAGTGTTTTCTAGATGGATCCTCTCTAATTCATGTAAATATTATGAATTGTATGGGGGGTAAAACTTTTGGGCATGGGGTTCATGACATAAAAGGGTTCGTATTATCTCATTTATGGGTGCCTTTTGTAGAGGGTGTGATGCACCTTAATTTTCAATGCAACCTTTTTCCAATCCCATTCATTGCCATTAATTAATTAAAGTCCAAAACAATTGGGTATTATAATACATGGAAAGAAAAGAGCAACACAATGTCACTTGAATCTAGAGGTAAACAGAGTGTCATATGCATGGAAATAAATGGACACCGCATACGTATACACACCTCAACAAGTGGGGCATATATAAAATGTGATTTTGTTTTTGCAAGTCTTCAAATATTTTAGGAGAAACCTTTCATTATTCTTCAGACCTCTTTGGGAGAGCATGTAGAAGGTTATTATTTGGCTTTTATCTTTTCCTAGATACATTTCCATCTGGGCCTTTGAAGCCTTCTTCCCATGAAATGAGGTACAATCCCTTATTGGTTTAGTGCAACCAAAAATCCAAAAAGGTGAGGGGATGAAAGGGAAAAAGTATGGAAAGTGATAAGTATGATTGGGAATGGTACGATGACTCATCAAGGAGGCCTCCTAGTAGAAACCCTTTCACTGAGGGTGACTAGTTACTAGGACACATTGTAACCCACCAAGTTGAAACAAGTAAAGGAGCATAATTTCCCAACAAACATTTTCAAAATCAAGGAAAGACCTTTTGCAACATATTCAAATGCTCCATTTATTAAAATGACACTTACCACAACACTAGAGTCGTTACCTCATGGAGAAATACCTGATTTCCTCTGTGAGACAAGCTGGTGTAGTGAATGGTGCAACCATTAATCTCATGGTGATGAGTGGTGTGATGTGGGGCTCTTTCTGCTATTTTGTCTCTCGGTACTCCATGCCTGCAACTTGAGGGCCTCGAGACATCATCTCCTTAGTTATCCCTAGAAATGGGGGATAACATGTGGCTCCTACTTGGGGACATGTGCTCGTTGTAGAGTGCATGAGAATCGCAACATCTCCTGGTAAGACATATGCCTACACACACTAAAACAACAAACAGTGAAATCTAGGGTGGCTCGCTCACCCTTTGTTCATATTCACAAAATCCACAAAATCAAAATTGACAACTAATTCTTACAAAATAAAATTTGCATTTTTTTTAAATTTCTAAGCTATCATGTAATATGATATGATGCAAGAAAATGATATAAATAAAATATGCAAAATGGAAGTAGAGAAAAATGAAAAATCAGATATGACATGCAAACATGAGTAAATGAAACTAAACTATCATGAGAAAGCAAATGTAAATGCAAGGGAAAGAAAATGACCTACCTACTTACTTGGGGCATGGGCCCTGAAGAAGTCAGGTTCCACCTAGAAAGTAATTCTTTAGGAGGGATGCATTTACCAGCAATGGCATCCTGCTCCCTTTTGCAATAGTCAAATACAAAGAATCTGATCCAGATATTCCATTTATCTTGTAAGGCCCTAACCATAAGCCTTCAAAATTTGAAAGCATTCCAGGTTTCTCCCTTCTTTTATCCCACATAAGAACCAAATCTCCTTGCTTGAATTCTCTTGGTCTCGCTTTGCAATCAAAATTTCCTTTGAATTTATCATGGGTTTTCACCATTTGGTCAAAATCTGTTCTTCTAATTTCAACCAATTCCATGAGTTGATCAATCCTTCCTTGTAACACCTCTTTATCTATGGCAAAGTATTGGGCCAATTGCAAGGCCGAAATTTGGAGATTTATAGGAAACTGTGATTCCATCCCATAAACTAATTCAAAATGGGTTTTCCCAGTGGAATTCTTAGTAGTTTTGTGGTCTAACCAAAGGGCATACTTGATCTTTCCATCCCAAGTTTTCTTATTTTCTCCAATAATTTTCTTCAGAATATTCATGATATTCTTGTTGTTGGATTCCTCTAACACATTTCCTTGAGGGTAGTAATTTGAGGAGTGTGAAAAAAAATCCCATATTTGAAACAAAATGCATTGAGTTCATCTGATATGAAATCCTTGGTGTTGTCAGTGGTAATCTCAGCAGGAACACCAAATATAGTGATTTCCTTAAGGAAATTCATTACTACTTCTTCCATTTCCCTCTTTGTTGGAATGGATTCCACCCACAGGGTGAAATAGTCCGTGGGGGTTAAAACTCATTTCTAACCATTTCTAGAGTTGTCTTTAAACTCACCAATGAAATCTAGACCCCATTGTTAGAAGGGTGCCTCTATGATCATTGGTTTAAGGGGGAGGGTAGGGAGGCATTGTTTTCCAACAAATAGTTTATAGGGTTGACAAGATTTGACATATCAATGTGTCAAAGAAGAAAGTGGGACAATAATAAAATTCCCTCAAAATTTTATGAGCCGTAGTATGGGCAACAAAATGACCTCCACAATACCCCAAGTAAAACTCTGAAACCAATTTATTTTCTTCCTCACTATTCACACATCTGAGAATTACCCCATCAAGATTTCTCCATCCAAGACCATCTTTTGTTAAACAATACTTCATAGCTTTGATCCTTAGAGACCTTATATTATGATCAAATAAATGATCAATACAAGTAATATTTTTCAAGTAGTAAATAATGTCTGAATACCATTCGTCATCCTCAATTTCACTTATGACAACATTGATATGTTCTTTCTCTCCCATATCAATAGATTCTTTATTTCTTTCCATTAGAATCTTGTCCAACCTTTGGCCTTTGATTATATTGGATAGATCAATATCCAAGTCATATTCTTGTATTTGTGAGACCCATTTTCCTCTTGATTTGAGACAATCTTGTTGCGATAGGACATGTTTTACAGTTGGGAAATGGATGAAATATTTAATCTTGTTATACCCTATGTACGTACTAATGTTCTTGAGGGAATTTACAAGAGAATAATATTTCTTTTCCATAATGGTGTAGTTTAATTCTGAGTCTCTGAAAGCTTTGCTCATGAAAGTAATCAATCGTTCCTCTCCTTTATCATTTTTCTGCAAGAGAACTCCTGGAATGGTATCTTTTGAGGCGAAGGAGAAAATGATGAAATCATTAGAGAAATATGGGCTTATTAAGACAAGCATGACATTGATTTTCTTTCTGATATGTTGAAAATCCTTCTTACCATCGGCGTTCCACTCGAAACGAGCATCCTTATTTAACAAACAATTTAGAGGCTTCACTATTTTAGAGAAATTCAAGATGAATCTTTTTATGAAGTTGATCTTACCAAAGAAGGATTGTAAGGAATTATTATCTTTAGGGAGAGGAATATTCTTGATGGCTTCAATTCTAGAAGGATCCACTGATATTCCATCCTTGGAAATGATATTTCCCAACAACTTCCCTTTATCTACAAAAAAAATTCACTTCTTGGGATTAGGAGAAATACCATGCTCTCTACACCTTTGAAAGAACGTCCTCAATTGTTGGACATGCTGAGTTATTTTCTTGGAGATAACGGTCAGGTCATCTTGGTATATTTCTATGAGTTTTCCAATTAAGTCCTAGAAATCATAATCCATGGAACATTGAAAGGTGGCTCCTACATTGGTTAAGATGAAAGGAATTATCAAATACTTATAAGTTCCCCAAGGAGTAGTGAATGTGTTCTTAAGCTGGTCATCCTCCTTTACCAACACTTGGTTATATCCTAAAAATCCATCAAGCATGGACATCATTTATGCTCTAGTGACCCTTTGCAAAAGGTACTCCATGTTCGTTAAGGGGTAATTTTCCTTAAGTGACGCTTGGTTCAGGTTTATGAAATAGACACATATCCTGATCTCATAATTCTTCTTTCCGAAAAACACGAGATTAGATACCCATGATGAATACCTAATAGGCTCATTTATCCTTGCCTCAACCATCTTTTGCAACTCCTTTTGGACTCGTGGTACAATTTTTGGATTCATTTATCTGAGCTTCTTCCTAAAAGGTTTTGTGCCTTCCTTGAGGGGAATAGCATGATGTATAATATATTCTCGATAAACCTTTATATCTTCATACAACCAAGAAAAAATATCCTTATATTCCCCGATGAGAGATATCAACTTTTCCATTTCTTAGGAGGTTATCCCCTTCCCAAACTTAACCATTTTTGGGGATTCACTGGTGCCAATATGAACTAAACGGCCTCATCATCAATCTTTCTTTATTTCTTCCCCTTATACATGTCATTTTGATCAAAAAACATTTCTAAGGGAATGGTTCCCTTAGGTAAGGGTTCATAAGGCAGATCTACGATCTCAATGTTCGCTTCCTCGACTAAAAGGTTTATCTAATATTATGAGAATTCACATTAATTTTGGAGAAAACACAAGATTTGGTGCTCATTATCAAAGACCTTCCAGTGCTCCAAGTTTTCAGGTATTGAGGGATTGAATTTCACTTCTACTTTGTAGAGATCAATTTCTTTGAAATGTTGCAAATTAGAAGCAGAAACCTACAATATTGTCTGCTAGATGATTCTCTTCTCTAGGGATAGCTTCAATTGAAAAGTCATCAATTTTTTTCATGGAATCCCAAACATCGTCTATGTACTATTTCAACCTTGGGTTCTTTGCAACAAAATTCCTATTAATTTGAGAAACAATCAAATCTGATTACCCTATTATGTGTAAGGATTTAATGTTCATATCAATAGCTAGGCTTAAATCCAAAACAAGGGATTCATACTTGGCTATGTTGTTAGTGAAATTAAACTCAAGTCTGTATGAGAAAGGGTGTCTTCTTTTTTTGGTGATACTAGGACCACCCCGGTTCATGACCCTAAACTTGAGTGCAAATGATCAAAATCCAAACCGCAAAATCCATCCCTTCTCTCCTCATCTTGAAACAGAGAGTTTTCCAAGATAAAGGTGTTGTTGATTCCTTCATCGAGAACTTTATGGGATGAATTAATGAAGTCTTTGAATGATTCTTTAGTAGGTACTTTATGGGTTCCATCTCTTGTGATGGTCTATTTTGAACCACTTTTGATGGTGTGAGGTTCCTTTTTCTCACGAGGTGAGGACAAAACTTCATGAACCTACTGCAATAAAATATCTTCTACTTTTTGTTGTTGTTAGGGTTTTCTCATTTTCTATCCTTTCTTTTGTTGGGGAAGACATTCTTCTAGATTTTGGTACCTCCCCCTTTTTCACAAAACTTGTTATTTGACCAATGACCCTATTGATAGCTTCTCTCTTCTCCTAATGAAAGTAGTATTTGGTGACATGGATAAAGTCAGGAGACGAAGTGATAAAGTTTGTAACATGACTTATTTTCATGACCTCTTCATGGCACTCCTCATCTTGATGGAAAGAGGAAGCTAAGTTTTCCTCAATCTCACATGCCCTTTCTTGGGATTCAATCAAGGTAGAAGGGTGATTCTCTCCTATCAAAAAACCACATGGGTCCTTTATGGTTGACATGTAAGACTTGAGAAAAATATTCTGATTGGGCTCGTAATCCCAGGGAAAGTCTTTTACAAGGGTTTTGAATCGGTCATTAAAAGAATGTATGCTTTCTCCCAGGTTCCTCTTGCACTAATAGATTTGATCATAAAGGGATACACAATATTTTCTTTTTGTGAATATCTTAAGGAAAAGGTTTTTCAAGACATCCTAGTTGGTAATTTCCCCCGGTGAAATAATGTTATACCACTCTTTGGCCTTCCCAATGAGAGAATATGAGAAAATTTTCAGCAGTACATCCTCATATTGGTCATAAGGCTCAAAAGCAGTGAGAAAGGTGTCCAAATTATTTTCGATCATAGTTGAGTACTTTCTTGAAAAGGTGGGAAGCCACTCTTTGAAACCCTTCAGGATCTTATGAGGTGATCCAAGAATATTTGTCATATCTAAAGGTTTGTATGCATCTTTGACCCATTGATTTTGGGGATCCCTCGCTGAACACTGGATGGATGAAGGTGAAGGACTCGAGGGAGTAGAATGAGGTATGATATTAGGATGTTTGGGTGCATTTTCAGGATGTTTAGGCCAAGGTGGGGGGATAGGGTAGTCCATATTCTATATATTTGTCATGGCGGTTTCCAGGATGGTGGATTTGCCAAGTGAGGTTTATGAGAAACTCACCAATAAAGGAAAGGGAAATTCTCTCAAGTGGAGTTTTCAGGAAAGATAGTGGTAAAGTATTTGGGATCAAATCTTTCCAAAGTGTCATTAGGGCATGAAAGAGATTTCAAAATCTTCCCCAACAACGACACCAAAATTTTATTGCAGAGATTGTAGGTTGGGTAAAACCCCAGCCAATCCACAAGAGTGAGACAACTATGGGATTAGCTACCCACTATCACCTTAGATAGATACTCCCCTCGCTTTAGCGATGATAAATCACCACAAGGGGGGAATCCCAGTGACCCTAGGGGGATTAAGATGAGAAGTGGTAGAATGACCAATGAAACCTCTATAGGTCAGGTTTGGAAGTGTAAAGAGGATTGTAAAAGAGTCTTGTTGGTGAAGGGACGTTTCCAAAGTGTTGTGTTCTTGCAAGAAAATATTATGCCTACATGGAACAAGACAAAATATCATAAAACCAATTCTATATCAAGGGGAAAACCAAAGAAATCTTATATATATATATATATATATATATATATATATATATATATGGGATTAGCTACCCACTATCACCTTAGATATATACTCCCCTCGCTTTAGCGATGATAAGTCACCACAAGGGGGGAATCCCAGTGACCCTAGGGGGATTAAGATTAGAAGTGGTAGAATGACCAATGAAACCTCTATCGGTCAGGTTTGGAAGTGTAAAGAGGATTGAAAAAGAGTCTTGTTGGTGAAGGGACGTTTCCAAAGTGTTGTGTTCTTGCAAGAAAATATTATGCCTACATGGAACAAGACAAAATATCATAAAACCAATTCTATATCAAGGGGAAAACCAAAGAAATATTATATATATATATATATGGGATTAGCTACCCACTATCACCTTAGATATATACTCCCCTCGCTTTAGCGATGATAAGTCACCACAAGGGGGGAATCCCAGTGACCCTAGGGGGATTAAGATGAGAAGTGGTAGAATGACCAATGAAACCTCTATAGGTCAGGTTTGGAAGTGTAAAGAGGATTGCAAAAGAGTCTTGTTGGTGAAGGGATGTTTCCAAAGTGTTGTGTTCTTGCAAGAAAATATTATGCCTACATGGAACAAGACAAAATATCATAAAACCAATTCTATATCAAGGGGAAAACCAAAGAAATCTTGTTGTTATAAATTGTAGCAGTAAAATATCTATCTATATAT
>ML776873.1:282024-332658 GCA_009831015.1 Picea engelmannii
ACTTTTCTCTCTCTCTCTCTCTCTCTCTCTCTCTCTCTCTCTCTCTCTCTCTCTCTCTCTCTCTCTCTATATATATATATATATATATATATATAGGTTGTTAACTACAAAATTAACCATCAAAAGCATCAAATATTTATCGGATGATCAAGTACTAAACATGTCGATAATTTTCCAATACTTAAGCAAAATATTTGACGGTAAAAAGGGGATGCTAAATGAATTTATCAACAAAATATTATAGTAGCCTTATGGCTTTAACAGAAAAATTTCTATAGAAGAAATATCTATCTACCAAAATCAACAAACAATCCACCCAAAATATAACCAATGACAAGTAGATTCAATATGGCATCTTGTAAGCAAATTTCAATGGTAGATTAGTGACTAAAGAAAGAGTTTAAGAATGTTTTTCTACACCCCTAATGCCTGTAGCATTAAATTAATTACAGTGAAATAAATACTAGGCCAACCTAGATGCATTAGTGGCACAAGCAATATAATAGCACTAATAAAAGATTCCAATATGAACAAATGCAATATCTCGTAATTGCACGTATACCAATGCAAATGATTTTATTTCTCCAATACAAGTAGATGAGTGCCTAGTCTATTGGGTTATGGACTCTTGGGTGTAAGAGTTATATCCACTACTTCTCTAAGGGTGTAATCCCTTTTACTCCCTAAATCAAGTAAATTCAACAAGGTAAAGCTAGGAGGGTGTAATCCCTTTTACTCCTCTTAACAACCTTGACAAAAGCTTATCCAACAAAAAATATGATAGACTTGGTGGAGGGTGTATGCCCTTTGATCCAAAATGGATCCAGAGAAGGTTAAGAACAACTCGGAATGTGCAGAGGCAAATCAGAATGCTCAGAATGGCTTCAGCAAACAACAAAAGGGAAAAAAAATTCAAAGTTCCCAAAACTCAGTTAAAATGGCATTATCATGAAGAGTGCATCACAAGCTTTCTAACGATGCAAACGGCTCGTCAAATAGAGTTACAGATCAAAATATATAAGCGATCAAAGTTCAGGTCAAACTTGGTCAAAAAGTCAAAAGGTCAAGGTGACACGTGGAACCACTGCAAGGGTGACACATGGCACATACATACAGCTGATATAGCAGAGTGTTGAGTTGGTATGGGATGATATGGAAAGGTCGTAGAAGTCTAATGGCAGACACATGGGCGAATTATGTGGTGACAAGTGCCATTTTATTGAGTAAATGATATGGTGCCACATGGTCTAGTCATGGGATGCCACATGGCACCCCTCCAGTGGTTGGTATGTGTAAAAATATATGACTCCATAGGATTCGAACCTGTAACCTCATATCCCAAAGGCCTCACACCTCCACACTAATCGGCATACCACCATGTGTTCCTTGTTAGTAATATGGTGTGCATTGTATATAAGCTTAAGTGTTTTATGTGGGGAGAAAAGGGTTAGGCCTTCAGCCCAACCCTTGGTTCTATACTACTCCATGTGACCATATATTATTCCAACATTCTGCTACATCTAGCATATTTCGTTGTTTAAACAATTTCCTGCCAAATATTACAACCACCACTATATATAGCCAGTCCGCCAAACCAGCGCCAGAATATCCACCAGGAATAGCAGAGCAAGCAAAAAATTGTTGAACCATGTGTATAAAAAGGAGGTCAGTGGGATTCGACCCTGGAACCTCCGCCAACCAATGCTCTAACTTATCCTTCGCCAACCACTTCACCAACAGACTCACATATTAGATAAATGCCTACATTTTGTATAAAAAGGGGTGTTTGGCATTGCATTCGACACAGAGAAAAGGTAGACCAAGTGCTCCAGTAACGGATTCAGGCATGATTTTTGAGACATATTTTGGAACAGATTTCAAGACGGTCTGGTCATTTATTGCAAGAGTAGTGGCATGAAAACCGAGGCAGGGGTGTCTCTTGGGCCTAAAAGTGTCAGACTCAGATCAAGGTGTGGAGATAGTCATTTTTAGGTAACACGATGCCACGAACATAGTGGTGGTGTTAGTTTTCTGATTTGATCAAATCTTCTATAGGTTAACTCTAGAATGAGGTATACTCATGTATTTTGCCGAATTATTTTGTGGAGATAATAAAAAAGACCTACCCATTTGAGAGAAGGACCCAGAGACGTAGTCCACTAGGGATGAAATCCATTATCAAGTTCTTTGTGTTCATATTGCATGATTATGTCTCTTTCCTATTGAGATTTTCCTTATTTATGGTGTACTTTTCTTTATCCTCACTTAATACAATTCTTTAATAAGTCACCTGACGAAAAGATCCTAGATCATGTTGGTATCAGAGCAGTCATCTTTGACTTAAATTGTTGAGTATGAATGTTTACTAGGGCCAAGCATAAACAGGGTGAAGGAAATCTTAAGATGTTCAATCCCAAAGTTGGTCATACATCCCGAAGGAAGAAGATGGCAGAAGAGGACAAGCATGATGAACAAGAGAAAAAATTCCACATGGTCTTTTATCGCATGTCAGAAATGGTCAAACAAATGTATGGAGATTATGAGAAGATGATGAAGAAGAAAGGGAAGAAAAAATAAGCACATGCAGATGTTCATGCTTTGGTAAACCAAGGGACTAGAGGAGACCCTCCTGAGCCTCCATCTTCCCCTTTGAGTTCTAGTTCTTCTTCCTCTGAGCATTCTCATCACTTTCAACATTCTAACCATAAAGCCTCTTTTAAGAAACCATTATTAAAGATTGATGTAAATTTTTATTTACCTATGCTTAATGGAGATGCTAATCCTGAAAAACTAGATAATTGGATCCGAAAAGTTGAAGTATACTGCCTTGTTCAGCATATTGACAAAGAGGAAGTTAAAGTGAAACTGGCTTCTCTTCGGTTGGAGGGAACCACTCTCGTATGGTTGGAGAGAAAGCTTCAAGACATGAGTAAGTATGGTAATCTTCTTTCGTCATGGTCGAAATTTAAATCAGAGATAAGGAAGCAGTTCTATCAATTAGGGTATTTACATAAAGCAATGATGGAATGGAAAACTTTTAGGTAGAGTAAAGGTCAGAATGTACAAAGTTTCATAAAATAATTTAGGAAGAGATCTCTAGCATTGAATATTCCTTTGGATTCTTATGAAACTTTAATGAAGTATATTGGCACACTTCACAGTTATATTCATCATACTTTTCTCTTGTTTAACCCCATTAGTCTTGACTAAGTTTGTGTGAAAGACACTTGCTTTGAGAACAAGGGGAAACATGTGCAAGAATATCCCACGAAGAAACCTTCCAATTTCCCACAAAAGACTTTCAAGAATTTTAAAAGGAAGGAAAAGAAGACCGCTACAGTGAAGAGAGAAGGAGGAAAACCATCTTGCACTCATTGAAAGAAGGGCGGTGACGATGAGGAACATTGTTGGAAATTACATACAGAAAAGAAACCGAAACAGTTTGGTGGAGAGGGGAAGACAAAGACCGTTGCTACAGTGCAGCAAGATCTTGGTTCCTATTCAAGAGAAGAAGGAAAGATCACAACGATTGGAGTACAAGGTAAATATTCTCTTCATGCTAGTTCAAGTTCTAATGATGAATCTCATGTTTATGAATGAAAGAGGAATGTGTTATTTCATATACGAGTTGTATCTAAACATACTAAGATAGATACGTTATTTGATTTGGGTTCCCAAGTAAACTTAATATATGAAGCACTTGCCAAGAAGATGGGTCTTGAAATGAAACCACATCCAAAGCCATATCCTCTTGGTTGGGTATGTGATCAAGAAAAACTTAATGTCACCAAACAATGTACGATCATATTTGCTATTGCTTCCAAGTTGATTGATGAAGTGTATTTGGATGTTGTACCACTTTATATATGTGGCATAGTGTTGGGAAGTCCTTATCTTTATGATAGAAAAGAAGTCTTCTTTCATCATGAGAAAAAATACCACCTTACTAAAGGGGGAGTGGAATATATTGTTAGATCTCACAACATGAGGGTAAATACGACACTTGTTTGTGAGGGGAAAATGAAAAGACTCATAACCACTAATAATATATATGTACTTATGGTCATGAAAGAGAAATATTTTGGGACATATGACACTTTCCAAGGGTGTGATACATCTCATAAAAATGAATTAATTGATATTGTTTCTAAGTATGATGATATTTTTCACTAACCAGATGGATTATCTCCTAAGAGGGGAATCCAACATGAGATACATATTCAGCAGGATTCTTCTCTTGCTAATGTGGGCATGTATAGGATGTCAGTTGTGGAGATGATGAAGATCAAGAAGTAAGTATAGGGCTCATTGGATCAAGGGGTCATCGGGCCTAGTTCTTCTCCTTGTGGTTCTCCGATCATGATGGTTCCAAAGAAAGATGGCACATGGCAATTGTGTGTTGATTATCAGGCTTTGAATAAAATCACGATGAAAAATCGATACCCTCTTCCTCGTATAGATGTTTTACTTGATTAGTTGAAGAAATTTTTTTATTTCACTAAGTTGGATTTGTGCAGTGGATATCATCAAATTAGCGTCGCAGAATAGGATGCATGGAAGATTGCCTTTAAAACCAAACATGGATTGTTTGAGTCATTACTTATGTCATTTGGGCTTTGCAATGCTTCAACAAATTTCATGTGTGTGATGAATGATGTATTCGGGCCTTTCCTGGATGACTTTGTGATTGTATATTTAGAAGACATTCTTTTTTTTAGCGGGACTTGGGATGAACATGTAAGGCATGTAAAAGAAGTATTGGAAACTTTGCAAAGGGAAAATTTGTATGTGAAAATGTCTAAATGTGAATTTGGCAAGACTGCACTTGTATACTTAGTTCATATCATGGGAGGAGGGAAATTGGAGATTGATCCTTCCAAAATTGAAGTAATTGTAAAATGGCCTGAGCCAAAAAGTGTAACCGAAGTCTGAAGCTTCATTGGTGCAGTCCAGTATTGGAGGATATTCATTCCCAAATTCTCCTTTATAGCAACTCCTTTGCATGCCTTAACCAGTGTGAAGAACACTTTTCAATGGGAAGGAAAGAAACAAAAATATTTCAACATTTTAAAGGAGAAGATTAGTACCGCACCAGTATTAGCACTGCCGAATCTTCAACATCCATTCGATATCGAGACAGATGCTAGCAGATATGCTATGGGTGCAGTATTGCTGCAATATCGTAAGCCTATCTGTTACCACTACGAGACTTTTAACCAAGTTGTTTTTAACTATCCTACATATGACAAAGGGTTGTATGCATTAGTTCGAAGCGTACAAAAGTGGAAGCAATACTTGTTAGGGAAGGAAACAATTAGACATACAAATCACCAACCCTTATAGTATCTTCAAGCACAGACCAAACTGCAACAATCTCGACACTACAGATGGACGGATTTTCTACAACAATTTCATTTGGTAATCAAGTACAAGAAGGGTACAATTAACAAGGTAGATAACTATTGTCTACAAGGAAAATTACTCTATCATCTTGGGAAGCTATGTATTCCTAGAAGTGAACGAGTCCATGTGATACGAGAAGCTCATACTTCTCTTGTATTTGGGAATTTTGGGGTAGGAAAAACTATGGCTCATTTGTAGAGGTTTTGTTACTGGCCTCAAATGAAAGAAACTGTAACTAAATATGTAAAGGGGTGTCTAATATGTTCTACTTGTAAGCCCACTAATAGAAAATTGGGGATATACTCACCACTTCTTGTTCCATCCCATCCATGGAAAATCATTTCCATGGATTTTGTAGGGGGTTTACCAATGACCAAAGGGGGTCATGATTGTTTGTGTGTTGTAGTGGATAGGTTCAACAAGATGTGTATCTTGATGCCATGTAAAAAGACGATCATTGTTGAGAAGACTGCTAATCTCTTATTTCAACATGTTTGGGTTCAATTTGGGTTACCCACATCCATTGTCTTGGATCGAGATACTCGATTCCTTGGGGATTTTTGGACTAGCTTGTGGAGAATGATGGACACCAAATTGAAGAGGAGCACTGCCTTTCATCCACAGACCGAAGGAAAAATAGAGGTGGTAAACATAACAATGGTACTTTTTCTTTGAGGCTACTACAACAAGCATCCTAAGTTATGGGATGAACAGATATCTTATGTACATCATGCTTATAACCGAGATTTACATTCATCCACTCAGATTTCAAATTTTGATACGTGTTTTTGGTACCTACCAAAGGTTCCTTTGGACTTGATGTATGGGAGAGATGTCGATGTGAATGAAGAACGAATAGAGGATAGATCCCGCAAGTTCATCCAGAGGATTCAACAGATACACCAGGTAGTTAGGGAACAATTGGAGAAGAGTCAAGCACAGTATAAAGCTCGACATGACAAGCACAAGGTTGATCATCAGTTCCAGGTTGGAGACCAGGCATGGATTCATATCAGCAAGAAATGATTGAAGGGTGAAGGCAAGAAACTCAAACCCATCCGATATGGACCCTTCACTATCTTGGAGAAAAGAGGCACTAATGTTTTTCATTTGGATCTTCCACCGTATATGAAAATTTACTCTTTTGTGAACGTAGATAACTTGAAACTTTTTGAGCCTCCCATGATCATGGATCAGGATGAGGAAGTTTCAATACCTTCATTTGATGAGTTTGCACCTGAATACTTGGATGAGTTATAGGAAGATGTCATCCTAAAAAGAAGGATGAGGACTTCACGTAGGGGTGATGTTGATTATCTTTGAGTAGGATTAAAGGCCACACATCCAAGTAGGGAAAAGTGGATTAAGAAGGACAAAGTGAGGGGACTCTTCTCTCACTTACCAGTCAATTAATGAAATCTTTTGGTGGTCCAAAAATCTCTCAGTGGGAAAGCGTGATCCAAAAAGTATCCAGAGAAGGTTAAGAACAACCCGGAATGTGCAGAGGCAACTTAGAATGCTCAGAATGGCTTCTTCAGACAACAAAAGGGAAAAAAATCAAAGTTCTCAAAAATCCATTAAAATTCCATGATCATGAAGAGAGAATCACAATCTTTCTAACGGCACAAACGTCTCGTCAAACAGAGTTACGGATCACGATATATAAGCGATCATAGTTCAGTTCAAACTTGGTAAAAAAGTCAAAAGGTCAAGGTGACACGTGGAAACACTACAAGGGTGACACGTGGCACATCCATACAGATGATATGGTAGAGTGTTTAGTTGGCATGGGATGATGTGGCAAGGTCATACAATTCTGATGGAAGACATGTGGGTGAATTATGTGGTGACAAGTGGCATTTTATTAATCAAATGATATGGTGCCATGTGGCCCATTCATGGGATGCCACGTGGCACCCCTCTAGTGGTTTGTATGTGTAAAAATATATGCTCCATAGGATTCGAACCTGTAACATCTTATCCCAAAGGCTTGACACCTTCGCGCTAACCAACATACCACCATGTGTTCCTTGTTAGTAATATGGTGTGCATTCTATTTAAGCTTAAGTGTTTTATGTGGGGAGAAAAGGGCTAGGCCTTCAGCCCAACCCTTGGTTCTATACTACTCCATTCGACCATATATTATTCCATCATTCCGCCACATCTGGCATATTCTGGAGCCCACCAAGATTTGTTGAACCATGTGTATAAGAATGAGGTCTGTGGGATTCGACCCCGAAACCTTTGCCAACCAACACCCTAACTTAGCCTTCGCTAACCACTTCACCAACAGACTCACTTATTACATAACTGCCTATGTTTTGTATAAAAAGGGGTGTTCGCTAGTGGATTCAGCACATAGAAGAGGCAGACCAAGCGCTCCTGTACAGATTCAGGCATGATTTTTGAGACATATTTTGGCATATATTTTGAGACAGTCCAGTTATTTATCGCAGGAGTAGTGGCATGGAAACCGAGGCAGGGGTGTCTCTTAGTCCTGAAAGTGTCAGACTCAGATAGAGGTGTGGAGATGGTCATTTTTAGGTTAAACAAAACCATGAATGCAGTAGTGGTGTTAGTTTTCTGTTCTGAGAAAAGAATTTGTAGCTTAACTCCAGTGAGGTATACTTATGTATTATTCCTAATTCATTTGTGGAGTTAATAAAAAAGACCTACCCATTTGAGAGCAGGACCCGAAGACGTACTCCACTAGGGACGAACTCCGTTATCAATTTATGTGTGTTCATATTGCATGATTATGTCTCTTTCCTTTTGAGATTTTCCTTCTTTATGGTGTACTTTTATTTATGCTCATTTAATACGATTCTTTAATAATTCACCTGACAAAAATATCATGGATCATCCTTATACTCCTCCAAGGGTTTTAGACAATAATAACCTTGAAACAAGAATAAATTACTAACAATATGCAAAAAATCTCTTACCAATTTCAATAGAAAGCATGGAAAACCCATATTTACCAAGAACATTCCACCAACATGCAAGAAACAAGCCTCCAAGAGGGTAGTGCACCAATTATTTCATCAATTGACAAGATCACACATACACAAAATGAGCATAAGAGAGATATAGAGAAAATCCCAAAAATGGCACAAATTTCAGCCAAGTGTATGTAATTTTCAAGTGAGATTGTTGTCTAAGTGAAATGAATTAGGCCTCTATTTATACAAGACCTATAAAATTAGTTTTTCCACTTATGATTAGGTTAAAACACAATTAGGGGGGATAACCTCCTCTAATATCCCCTTTTCATTCATAATTTGAAATTACAAAAATAAAATCCCCCTTTAGGGGTGATGTTTTGGGCTAGATAGCAAGTCATTGAGCATTTTGAAGGAGTCGTTGGGCCTCCAAAGGCCATTTATCCATGATTTATGGATTTTATCCTTCAAAACATGCCAACTCTCCATCAATTCATCACCACCATCACCAAACCCTAGTCCCCAATATGACATCAAACCCTAAAAATGACGTTTTAGGATTCCAAGGCCAAAAGTTGGGAAATTAGGGGGATAATATCTTCCATCAAGGTGTTTCCTCATGCCTCCAAATCAAAATTTCTTTGATATAGGTGCCCAATAATCAAGGTCACATCATCCATCATGTGGGATTCATGCCCCAAGTGAAGGTCCAAGTGATCTTGTGCCTTCACAAAAATTCTTCCAGCTGTCAAGGCCCTGAAAAGACAAGAAAATTCACCCTCCAAAGTCTCACAAGTCACAAGCATCATGCCAAGTAATACGTATATAATAAAAGAACCACTCAAACATGTTCATCAAATCCCCACTCTAAAAATAAACAAATGATCAAAGATCCTATGCAACTTCCCAAGTTTAGGTATGGGAGGGTTGTCATGGTGACCTATTGGGTGAATCATTCCCCAAGTTAAGGAATGTTTTCTAGGTGGAGCCTCTCTAAGTCATGTAAAGAGAATGAAGTGAATGTGGGCTAAAACTTTTGGGCATGGGTTTCATTCCATACAAGGGTTTCTATTATCTCATTTATGGGTGCCTTTGTAGAGGGTGTGTTGCACCTTTGTTTTCAATGAAAACATTTTCCAATACCATTCATTGTCATTAATTAATTAAATTCCAAAACAATTGGGTACTATAATACATGGAAAGAAAGCACTGCAACTTCACTTGAAGATAGAGGTACACAGAGAGCCATATGCATGGAAATAAAGGGGAACCACATAAGTGTACACACCTTGACAAGCGAGACATTTATATAATGTGAGATTGCTTTTGCTTGTATTCAAATATTTTAGGAGAAACGTTTCATTGTTCTCGAGACCTATTTGGGATAGCATATAGAAGGTTATGATTTTGGTTTTATATTTTGCTAGCTACATTGACCTCTGGGCCTTTAACCCCTTCTTCCCATGAAATGTGGTACAATCCCTTCTTAGCTCAGTGCACCCAAAAATCCCAAAAGGCGAGGGGACGAAAGGGAAGAAGTATGGAAAGTGATAGGTATTATTGGGAATGGTACGATGACTCATCAAGGAGACCTCCCAGTAGAAACCCTTTCCCTAATGGTTACCACTTACTTGGACACACTTTCAACCACCAACAAGGAAAAGAGAATAATTTCTTAGCAAACATTTTCAAAATCAAGGAAAGACCTTTTGCAACATATTCAAATGCTTCATTTATTAAAATGACACTTACCACAACACCAAACTCGTTACCTCATGGAGAAAGACTTGCTTTCCTCTATGAGACAAGTTGGTGTGGTGAATGGTGCAACCATCGTTCTCATGGTGATGAGTGGTGTGATGTGGGGTTCTGCCTACTGATTTGTCTCTCGATACTCCATGTCTACAACCTGAGGGCCTCAAGACATCATCTCCTTAGTTATCCCTAGAAATGGGGTATAAAAAGGCCCAAATGTGCTTGCACCTTAGGTTTTAGACTCTACCTCTTTTGTTTCACCTAGTTCAACCTCCAAGTCTTGAATGCTTGACTCCACATGCCAAATGAAAATACATTGATATTTATACCTCCAATTATTTTTCTTTAACACTCTAAAGCTACCAAAACTAATTTTTCCTGGACTTCACTCTCCACATTAAGCTTCCTTTCCCCCAAGTCCTATCAATCCTAATCCAGGGAAACCCCCTTGAGCCAGAGGAGAGTTGGAATAAAGTGAAAGAGGTTTGGTGAGGTGGAAATGGACTTCCCTCTCAGTTATGCAATATTTCACCTGATCTTTCGGAATTTAGCTCAATAAGTGTGAACGGGATAATGGGCCTAGTAGACAAACATATTATGAAAACTATTGTTTAGATGGAACATGCTCCATGTGTGGTGGATTTTCATTATTGATCAAATGCATTAATGAAAGAGAGGATAATTAATTTGATATGTTGTTGTTTGATATGTGGAGCTTCAAATATGTACTTCTGAACTAGATGATGAGAAAGAATGCACAAATATAGCATTGGTGACATCTTGGGTCAATGTTGTGTACTTGAAGCGAATATTTTCTTTCAAGTTGCACTTATAAATTTGAAATTTAATTTTAAAAGGTAACATTGTACTTATTCATTGACTTTTATGTCACAAGGTATGAGTATTTGATTTTGTCAATAAATGTTTAGAGAAAACCCAACAATATGCTCAACATGTCCATGTGGTGTGATGGTAGGATGACCAATTTAGAATATGCAGGGATATCTTTCCCCACCTTATTATATTATTGGTTGTAGATTTTATTGAGAACTACACCATCCAACCACGAAATGAGATGGACCATAGACAATATTATCATTCATATCAAGTCAAAATAATGGTACATATCACATATAGGCATGGGATAGATAGTAGAAAATATAGGAGGATAATATTGGAGTCTAACTTCTACATAAATGATGATATATTCCATGACATGTATTATGTACAACATTTCTTTTTTATGTTATATGATCACTTGAATTAGAGAGATATATAGATGTATATACATTGGATTTGTTTAGATGGTTGTGTAGTCTAGTTCAAATGCCTCTTTTTTCAATGGTTGAGTTTGTTGCACAAAAAATGCAATGTGCCACATATTTGCAACAATTTTGAGATGGGCTTGGGAAAGGTGAGAAAAACAAATTTGGTGCATGCATCAAAACTACACTACATCGAGAGAATATGAAGTTTATGAAAAAATCCTCTATTCAATATGCAAAATCTATAGTCCAATAGTTTTTTATAGTAATGGTAGAGGGAACAAGAAGGTGAGAAGAATGCACAAGGAGAGGACATGCGTAAAGAAATTTTTGGGAGGTAGTAGATGTATATTGGTCACATGCATATCATTCCAACACAATAGTGTAATTTATGGATTCCATTCAGTTCAAATCTCAAACAATGCCCTATTTGAATTATGGATGTGAAAACTCACTTTCTTTTGTGGAACATGTACTAGTGGTGAATGGGATGATTGCGAATTAGAAGCTTTTGTTGATGCATTGGATCACACATTTCTTGAAATAAACCCACATATAATTTTTTAATAAACCCAATTAGAGGAGGGAAAATAATATATTTCACCAAATTAGATCATGTCTTGGATATTATACAACCAATTGTATCACGGTAGGATAGAATTGAAAATATTGTGGTAACAATC
Organism: Picea engelmannii; assembly: GCA_009831015.1. Classification (NCBI taxonomy): domain Eukaryota; kingdom Viridiplantae; phylum Streptophyta; class Pinopsida; order Pinales; family Pinaceae; genus Picea; species Picea engelmannii. The sequence continues at coordinate 294,073 of ML776873.1, forward strand.
TATAAGAGTTTTTGAATTATATATCGTATCAAAATCCTATGCAATTGTATATAAATGTGCATTATAGTTTTTCAAGACACATTTATGAAATGGTTTCCTTGAAATAAAATGAATGGGGTATCGATTATTTGTTGGCATGATTCCTAGAGGAGAAGCAAATCCTCAATACATCAGATGATCAATTCAATGAATTTTGATTGGCTCAATGGTTTTTAAGGGTGAATACCTTACATTGAATGAAAACTCAATAAATATAAATGGTTATGTATTCATGTATTGTAGACCAGGTGTATCTATATATCACTTAAGATTCACTTTATGAGCTTAATAATTGGTACAAACCTCCAACTACAAACAATGTCTAGAAATATCTCATCAAAGGTATGATACTTATTACCTCATTTATAGCATGATAAATTTATGGAGACCATCAATAAAAATGATGATATATATGGTATACTTGAATGACCTTAGTTATATATACATGTGAGGTAAAATGACATGTTCAATCTTGTGTTATATTTCAAGGTACGTGTGGTGTTTGTTATTTTTCTTAATTTTTCAATGCATTTAAAGATGACTTCAATTCTTTTAGTGCATGAGTCTAAAACTACTACCATTATGTGTGCCCATCGATATGAAAGGATCTATTTCAAACCTAATTTTATTACTTTTTTAACATTTCACAACTCCCCTAACTCTACCTTATTTTTTTGCATGAATGTACACCTCCTTTCACCATCAATGCACCCCTACTAACTTCCTTATATTTTCCCACACACTTACCTTTGAATTCGAGTCATAGGTACACCCTTGTAAAGAAGATAGACACATGATATTGGTCTTGGTAATCTTGTCTTAAGTGTAACAAACCATATTTTTCCTAACTCCCCTAACTATGACTTATAAATTTATCCTTTTGGTGTTTTTGCGGTACTTATGTAGTGCCTCATTTCAAACAATGAACTTCTATTATATTGTAATAAAGGAATCTGATTATGTGTCAAAATATCTTGGAAACAAATTTCTTGAATTGTTTTTACCTAGAAATATGATGTTAGAGATTCCAATTACCACATAAAGGTATCTTGTGCTATAAATTAGGGTTTTAATCCCTCATTTATAGAAATATGTATTTAATCCTCTTGTAATCAATTCTTTGAACCATTTTGGTGAATGTGAGAAAGTTTGGATATATTAGAGAATATGGCCAAGATCAGATATTGTTCATGGAACATGGTGTGCAAAAATAGGTTGTGCTATGCGAACACCATTAAATATTGTCCTACGAATTTTTTTAACAAAATGTAAAGACAAGGTCAAAAACATGGTGGAGGTCAATGTCCCCAACTACACAATATGATGGATATTATGAGATATATAAATAATTAGATCATTAAAGGATTAGAGAGAGGACTAGTTAGATCAATCATGAATGTGTCCAAGTTTCTTAATATGGTATCTTGTAAAAATTTGTTGAAGGTTCAACATTGAATCTTAGGGAAACATTGAAAGTTATAACACCACTTAGAATATATTTTAGAATCAAAGTTAAAAATAAGAGGTATGGATCTATTTTTGATTTTATGTGTACCATGGTTCATTCTAAGCCCAAGACTATTTTTGAAGTATGGTGTTTTATACAATGAGATGAAGCCATGCAAGAATAATATGAGAACATCTTGAAGAATGATGGGTGATATTTTTTTTTTATTCCTAAGGCGAATAAGGTGATTAGTATTATATGGATTTAAAATGACTCCATTTAGAAGTATAAAGAATATTGGTTGTGAATAATTTTAGCTAAAAATAAAGAAGTATTGGTTGTGAATAATTTTAGCTAAAAAATATGGTGTTCCTCCTCATATCATGGAAACATCCCTTAGGAACATATACTTTGTGTAAAAAAACTCATAAGGACATGCTTATTACACTCATGGGCCCTATCACACTACACACTTACCTCTACAATCATGAGTTAACTACCATAGTTAATGTCACATGGATATATTATGGATTATGACATAGGTATGAATCTCAAAGCCACAAGAATATCTTGATACACATTCATGTTGTGCACCACCTTGCAACAACATCCATATTACACTTTTGGAAAAAATCTCATAATGACACATATAACGCACTTGTGGAACAAATATTCCATTTATAGGGCATGATTTTCAATTATGGATGTTGTGCATGGTCGACTAAACCAAAAAGATATCTTGTATAACCATAGCCACATCCTTATGGTGTTCCTCCTCTTAGCATGGTCACATCCCCAATGCACATACTTGGCAATGCACATACTTGGTGTGAAAAAAATAATAATGAAATTCATATTACACTTGTGGGCCCTAGCATACTACACACTTACCATAAAAATAAAAATAATCTTACACATATTTTATAAGATCCATAATAATTGGTTAGCAAGGTGTTTGAAGGTTATGTTCTCATGTAAAATGTTAGACTTTCTTGCTTTGGACATTGATTTTTGTCAATTTGTCAATAGTAGTGCACAAATAACATTTTAGGATTACCATAGAAAATTTGGTTAAATTGGTTCATAGAGCTCAGTTAAAAAGTACCAAATATAAACATAATGTGGGGAATGAATGCAATTTTATCTAATGTTGTTAGAGGATGCATACATTGGTCATGATTTCATTAGTTGTGAAGTTATATTATATTTATAAGCTCCTTTATCCTTCATATATATACAAACCTTACCATGTACAACAAAATTAAAAGACAGAAATAAGCAAGTTATAAACAAGTACAAACAAAGATTTAGAATATAAAACAAAAAATATTGTTGTACCTAATTCCAATGTGGCATTCTAAAAAACGTTGATGTGCCAAATGATTTAGTCATTAGGGGAATTTTTAGGTAAAAAATGGGTCTCAAAACAAAAAATGTACTATTAAAATCAAATTTAAAAGAACCAATAGGATTCAAGATGATGATGTCAACCATAAGGGTAAATATTTTTGGAGGGAAAGAAAGAAACATGTTTTTTTAAATCATATTTTTGACTTATCTCCTTATAAGTTTACTCAAATCTCAATGTGTGCAATTGTTGGATGTGGAATTAAATTCTACATACAACAAGTTCCTACACTTGAAATTTGAGTAAACCTAAAGGAGATAAGTTGAAAATACGTTTAAAAAAGTAGTTTTCTTCCTTTCCCTTTGAAAATTTATAACTCTTGTTTTATTATTTTCCTTAGAAGGCCCATTTTAGACATGGAATTTCCCTTAATGGAATGTGTGTTGGGTTGGTTCTTGGAATACCTGGCCATTATTTAGAAAGATGTGTGTAATAGGTTTAAATTTAGTACAAGAAAATTCAATCCAAAATAATATTTTCACATTTTAAAACCAAATTAACTTGGAAAAATACCTAAGTGTAAGTAGATCCAATAGAAAATAGAAATCCTAAGGGTGCAGTAGCCATCCTAGATGCAACATGGGTCTCTCCACCCAAAGTGGATATGGAAAGTCAAAGTTTCTTGTCAATAGTTGTAGAAACATGTATGATGTAGTTAGATGAAGATAAAAAAAATCAAAAGAAACATAAAAAAAATAGGATACTATTTAGGGAACATATTACACAAAGAACATATAGACCACTTTGGATATATTTCAAGCATGTTATTATTCATTTACTCAAGGTAAATAGAAATAATTGTTATACAAAACTGTGTATGTAGTGACTTGATATTTTGTTCCACATAATTGCACCGATTTTGTATTCAAATGTTGTACAAATGACTCTCAATGATATGACTATTGGTAGGGTATAGTGTAGAGATTTTGAGGTCCTATGAGGCTGTCATATAGGTCTTTCTTTGACCTCAAGATCGCTCTAAGATTTATCTTCAAGACTATCCTTTGTTTTTGTTTTATAACAACAAACAGTCAAGTACTTTCTGCTCATAGTTTTGATGGTTAAGTGTCCTTTTGAGGTGCCCTTGCAAGTGTTTTATTATCCCAATGTTAGCACACAAAATATACTCAAAAAAATAACAATACCTCTTATATATTTACAAATTTAAATGTTGATTTACAATTATAAGCATGCATGAAATGAACACAAGTATTTTTGGTCAACATGACCCTGGATAAAACCGCCCCGGGGAAAACCAGTTTGGAATGGAAGTATATATAAGTGGTGTCTAAAGCATGAGATACAATAGAAAATACATTATGATGGAACCTGCATACAAATCAATCTCCTCTTGAGCCTTGCCAAAGTATCCAAGGATATATGTGCCCAAGCTTAGTGCATCCTCTCCCTTTATTTCTATATCCACTGAAGTGAAGCACCCTTGAACCTTGATGCTCTAAAGAAGAATACCTTGTACCAAAATGTGTTCTTGTGTGTTTCCTCTCCACTAAAACAATCATATTTGACTTCCTCCAAGTAAAACTTATCCCTACTAGTTATGTGCCCCCCTCCTATGGTTCACCCTCCTCCAAGCAAGTGTGATCACCACAAATAAACTGGGCCCTAAGCCTTCATGAGCCCTCCATGAAAGGAGGTCCCCAGGCTCTCTTGTCCCAGTGCTTCCATTCCCATCTCATTTCCCTTCTCAAATATACTTTGGTGAACATACAAGTGAGAATGAGCCTCTCCTTGCCCTATGCACCCCTCTTAAGGAAACATAAGGAAACCTAACATATGGGTGGATGAGATCATATCATCCCATCTCTAATCAAGGGTTGAGATCTCTCCAAAATAATCTCAACTCAAAACCCACTTTACTCAAGTTTCCATAGTTTCACTTTATGTCCCTCGATTCACCCACAAAGTGAATTAATAATCATTTTAGGCTAAAATGACCAGATTTCACTTTTGACTTAAATATCCTAAGTCAAAGTGAAATTAGACATAAAGTACATGGTACATAGTAGAAATTATTTCCCACTTGTGTTTAGAGGCTCACAAACACAAGGGGACCACTTTCTAAGGTACCCAAATCTCAATACTCCCTCTTTCCGAGGAAAGTTCCCTTCACCCCCAATCTCATCCCTACAGTGGACATGGTTTCCTACTGGAAAATACTCAGTGAGTATGGTTGTACCCTGATCAATGAAAGTAGTATCTGAAATAGATCTAATCAATCTGCGTTATCTATATAAGAAAGTGCATCTCCACCTATCCAATATCACTAAGATCTTGGTATCAAACTAAAGATCTCAACCTTGGTCTACCACAAAGGATTTCAACCTCCTGAAATCTCGCTAATGGTCACTACACTTGGAATCTCACCAACAGTAAATCTCTTGGAATATCACCAAGAGTCTCCCCCTCTTGGTATCTCACTAAGAGTATCTGGATCTCGTTATCTCACCAAGATCCTCAACTTGGCCTCTCACTAAGTGACTTCCACCTGAAGTGGATCCTAAAGCTGATTTGCTTGTCTCCGTAGAGAAGTGAGGCTCAAGCTTTTGTGGTGCCATGTTTCTCCTCCTCATCAATATCTGATTCTCTAAATCCCCTGCAACAACCCTCTATCTTGGCAACTCTAAAACTAAAGTTGTCCTGGGTGGACGAGTCACCCCTGATGATGGTGTCCATGAAAACTGAGTTTGAGCTCCCTCTGAATCACTACTATGAGTCAATAGGTCCAAATCAAATTTGTCTCCCCACCTAATGTTGGATGGTGTAACAGCTGACAAATAATTGAAGAACGCACACTCCCTCTCATACTGAGAAATGAACTCAATATCCTCTGTTGTCACTGCAGTGCCATCTTGTTTCTTTTTATTCTTCTTGGGACAATGTCCTGCATAATGATCCATACCTCCACAAGAAAATCATCTCACTGTGCTCATGTCTCTCTCCTTCCCACCTCCACTCTGTTTTGTTTTGGCCCCTTCCTTGGGACTATGTATAGCACCTCGGTCGGTCTTCTTATTTCCCTTAGTCCACAGAGCAAGGTCCTGATCACCCTAGGTAGTTCGTTGTTGTCTTGAGGACTCTGAGGGGAGTCTCCTCTCCTCCTGAACGAAATCATCCCAAAGTCTCTCCAAATTAGGAATAACCTCTCGGGCAATAATGCCTCGAACAAATGGGCCCCATGGTTTGGTAAAGTTGTTTAAGGTTGTCCTCACTATAAATCCTGGGTCCACTATTTCTCTGACGGTTGCAAGATCATATCTGATCTCAATGAATCTTCCAAGGAATGATGTAACCGACTCAAAATTGAGCATCTTAATGCTCCTGAGATTGTCCTATAGAACCATCTTCTGGTTCTGGTTAGAACTCTGGTAAAACTTGCATAAAGAATATCATATCTCAAATGCATAGTCTTTACCAGTCAAATGTGGAATGACATGGTCTCTCACCCAATAACAAATATTCATTTTTTCCTTGTTGTTCTTCTTCCTGAACTATGCCACCGTGAAGGGATCAGTGACAGGAGGAACCACAATGGGAGACTCAACTGTATCCCATAGTTCGAGGTCCTCTAAGATGAAAATGATCCCGATCTTCCAAGGGGACGAGTTGCTAGCTCCATCTAGCCTATCCTCTTCCCACATCTGGAACACTGACATGGTTGTCCATCAAATATCACACTGATTCTAAAACAACACAAGAGTACTACCTCACTCCTATCAACACAAGTGCGAAAAGAGGCAATAACACCACAATCGCACTCCTAGAAAATAGGTGTGAAAAGAGGTTGTCAAATAAAGCCTCACTCCTGTCCACATAGGTGTGAAAAGAGGTTGTCCAAACCAACCTCACTCATATCCAAATAGGTGTAAAACTACGCTGAAAACAAAAGTCCAAAACAATCCTATAGGTTGTCCAACAAATCTTCCCACAAGCTTTCCACAAACATTGCCAACAAGCTATGCAAAAATCTGCTAACAAGCTGTCCTAAAATTGCCCTGAACTGTCCAACAAGACTGTCCACTCAATGCTTAAAAATAAAAAATTCTAAGCCACCATTGGCTCTGATACCATGTAGATATTTTGAGTTACTATGAGGTTTCCCAACAGGTATGGTTTTGACCTCTTGTTGGGCTCTAAGTTTCAATCTCTGTGACTATCCTTTGTTGTTGTTTTAGGACAACAACCAATCAAGTACTTTCTGCTCACAATTTTGATGGTTAAGTGTCCTTTTGAGGTTCCCTTGAAAATGTTTTGTCATCCCAATGTTAGAACATGAAATATACTCAAAAAAAATAACACTACCCCCTATATCTTTACAAATTTAAATGTTGATTTACAATTCTAAGCATGCATGAAATGAACACAAGTATTTTTGGTTAACATGACCCTAGATAAAATATCCTTGGGGAAAACCAGTTTGGAATGGAAGTGTATATAAGTGGTGTCTAAAGCATGAGATACAACAACAAATACAATATGATGGAACTTGTATACAAAGAAATCTCCTCTCGAGCCTTTCCAAAGGATCCAAGGAGATATGTGCCCAAGTTTAGTGCACCCTCTCCCTTTTTTTCTCTATCGGCTGAAGTGAAGCGCCCTTGAACCTGGATGCTCTGAAGAAGAATTCATTACACCACAATATGCTCTTGTGTGTTGCCTCTCTACTGAAACAATTAGATTTGACTTCCTCAAAGTAAAACTGCTCCATGCTAGTTGTGTGCACCCCTCTTATGGTGCACCCTCCTCCAAGCAAGTGTGATCACCACAAATAAAATTCTCCCTAAGCGTTCATGATCCCTCCATGAAAGGAGGCTCCCAAGATCTCCTCTCCCAATGCATCCATTCCCATCTCCTTTCCCTTATCCAATTTCCTTTGGTGAACATACAAGTGAGAATGAGCCTCTCCTATCCCTATGCACCCCTCTTAAGGAAACATAAGGAAACATAAAATATCAGTGGATGAGATCATCTCATCCCATCTCTAATCAAGGGTTGATATCTCTCCAAAACAATATCAACTCAAAACCCACTTTACTCAAGTTTCCATAGTTTCACTTCATGTCCCTCAATTCACCCACAAAGTGAATTAATAGTCATTTTAGGCTAAAATGACCAAACTTCACTTTTGACTTAAATCTCCTAAGTCAAAGTGAAACTAGACATAAAGTACATGGTACATGGTACAAAGTATTTTGCACTTGTGTTTAGAGGCTCACAAACACAAGGGGACCACTTTCCAAGGTACCCAAATCTCAACATATAGAATAAAATGGGAACATAGAGGACATAGACAACATTATAGGATTAAAATGAAGGTGCCTAATATGACCTATACACTATGGGTTGTATAGTAATGAATTGGAGAAGCTTATTTAATTTTTTTGTGTGTGATATAGGTTGAGAAAACTACTAGCCTAATATCTTAGCCAGTAAAAAGTATATGTAATCTAAATTTTACTTGATCTACAATTCTCTTAAATGGAAGTTAGACTAATCACATACAATTTATTCTTAATCCTCATTTACAATTAAGACTCACTTTATTAAAGGTAGACACTTGTAATTAGTTAATGTAATGTTTCCCAACTTAACCAAGGAACATTAATACGCGAAAAATCACATAAAATAAAAAATTTCTTATGTTAATTAATTCTTGTAGCTTACCGGCTTAGTACAATTTAAACGCATATTTAACTCGATTTTGATACCCATAATGAAATGCATCTGCAATGTTCTAAATGAACATGAATGAAACTATTAAATTCATACACAAAAACAAATAAACCATTCATATACACAAAGTTAAGAACAACAATTAAACTCATGAAATAAATCAGAAAATAAATAAACACTTATATTTTTAAAATGTTTGTGCAACTAGATCCTTGGGAAGGACTTTCCACCCAACCGTATACATGATGTTCCAAATATCAACAACAAGTCACCCCTGAGCTAGGGCTAGGAATCCACAAGAGAAGGGTTCCTCTCAGAGTCCCTCACAATTCAATATCACACAACCCACTCGTTTTCTCCTAGAACTATCCTGAATTTCCTCCATCTCTCTTTTGCTTGACCTACCCAACCCAAAGAATGTGCCCCTTCATTGCTCTAAGTCCATCAAGTGTTCCATTCATTTATCAGGGTATCTTTGGCTCAGGTAGCTAGGAATATGATGCAAGAGCATCTCCATCAACAATTAAAGAGGTCAGGTGGAGGAAAACTCAACACCCAGTGCACGGATTTGAAGTTGTAATTTGAATTCCGAGGAGAGCGCGTCTTTCTATTTTGAAAGGATTGTAATTTAAAGATTTTAATGTTTTGAGGCAAGAGCCATCAAATAAGGACACCGAGGTTTTAATTGTTTTAATTATCAGATAAGGTTGTCCAGATACTGAGTATTGACTCATATCTGAGTGTAATTTCCATTCAATGTAATAGTCCTTAGTAGATGAATTTATTATCTCTGATAGGATAACACTAAGGTAGTGTTGAGCACTCAAAACACCCTAAAAAGCCTTATCAAAGTTTTTCATTTTTTGGGGTACCACTTGGGTTTCTTCACTGTCTAACTCGAATTCAGGTTGGGAAATGTTTTGTCTTTGTTTATTTTCATGACTCTCATCACTTATTCAGGTTTGTTTGTTTATGGAACCCCATGACTAAAATTCCTTAACACCTGAATTAGGAATCGACAGCCAAACACTGCACCTAACATGCTCAGATTCAGCGTCGGAAATAATTCAAGTAAATGAACCACTCGAAAAACAACAGTCGTCGAGCATTGATATTCATCGACATTGGAAAAAGGAATTTTTGGTTTGCATAAGTTTGTCGCATAAAGGATCGAGAGTTAATTGATCCCCTTCAGCATCGGTAAAATATGAGGAGGATGGATGTTAACAAAGAATGAAAATAAAACTTTGATAGATGATTCCCGACGCACTTTATTGGGATCGGGGAAAAAATATAAGGATTACCACCAACATTTTGACCAAGATAAAGTTATCCCCGATCGTCGATTCTCAATGCATTTTCAGCATCAGGACTTTTTCGAGGGAGTCGATCCGAGAAAACTTGGATAGGTTTATTGCCGATCGTTGATCTTTGACACTTTTCAACATCGACAAGCTAGGATTTGGTTTTAGAATGAATAATTTAAGGAAATTCCCGACTCCAACTAATACGAGAGAAGTAAGTCACTGGTCTCCAACGCCATGTGTCTTTACCAAGTAAGAGGTTCGTACGGTTTAGTTTTATCCCAAGTCATTCTTGGTTCCCAAGGTCTAAGTCACACATCCAAGTCACCTTTGTCACGTCAGCACTGTACAGTAAGACCAATCAACATCAAATATTTTGTAGGAGGATATCAATGGAAATGTTTGTAGGACAACACCGATCCCCGATCCCCAATCCACCGACTGAAAGAGCGACACGACGGGACGTTTTCAACATTAGATACGATCGTATTTTGAACATTTAAGGAGCTAATCAATACCCGATCCTGCATTAGTTGCTACCTTGTGCTCCAATTAAAACATCATTTTTTATATCACCGATAGACCACATCACCACCCGCGCCTCTGTCGTCAACCCATGATGAATTCAAGTTCTAACTCCTCTAAATATTCGACGGCAAATTTATTGAAATTTCATTCATGACCTGAATTAAATGGTTGATGCGATGCGGTAAGATTTTCCCGATTTAAATCTCTTGAACCATTGTGAAAAAATTCATTCTGCGTGTAAGAGAATTATGAAGCATCCAAAGGAGAAAAAATGAGCAACTCGAAGACTGTACTGACCCTCTTCATAATCAAAAATCAAGTTTAACAAGCTTCAGAGGTATGTATCCAAGTCTATCAATTCACTAGTTATAATTTATATGTGTTTATCTGGTTTTTTCCACAGTCTCTAAACTCCACTCAAGTTGGAGAAACAATGCCGCCAAGAAATCCAACCACCATACACTCGCTGAGAGAACCAAATATAAAAGAACCGGAGACAGGAGAAGGTTCTTCTCTATGGACCGCGAGGAAATTGGAGTACATCCCTAGGCCAGAGCCTATCATCAAGACACAAACAAAGAAAGTTTTCATCCAACCTTCAGCCTTCGGCGATACAGAGGCAAGCACCAGATCCAAGGTAGAACTCCCACAGTGGGGCGATGTCTTCCATAGTATTAGCAAAGAAGAATACTCGGAGTATACCCCACATACTAACCTGGACGTAAGGGCGCTCGATGACCAAGTGTTCCCCAACATCCGACAGTCACATTTACACATGGTGGCAAGAAGAACCCCTATTTTCCCCTGCATAGAAGTTCTGAAGTGGCTCATCGAACACATGGACGGGAATAAATGTTTTCTTAATGATGATAATGGTGGGTGCGTCGGAGTTTTCCTCTCGACAGAGGTCCATAAATACTACAAGCTCAGGGACCCGGAGGAGCGGCTCAACACAAACTTCATGGTGAAGTTCTATGAACTCCATGACACCAGCCAATTGATGGCCTCATGGTGGAGTTAAAACAATAAATTTACCAATCGGAGCAATGGATGGTATGGGACAATTAACCTGAGGGAGACATACATCTAATTGATGGCTCTCATCTGCCTGCTATACGGAGAAAAGGATTGCTCCAAGTTTTCAAAAGATTGGATGCCTTTATCATACACAATCACAATCACCGGGCCAACTTCAAATGGAGAGAAATAATCTCCAAACAACTAAGAATTTGTGTGCAACAGGCTCAGACGTCGAAGGAAGGAGAGGCACCAACTTTCTACATGGACTCGTACTTGCTCGATGTCATGTGCGCTAGGAACGTCTTCACCAACATGAATATGAGTTGGAATGTTGCAGAGCTCCTGGTCCACATCTACTTTAGTGTGCTATGGGAAAATGGGTACAAGAAATCCTACTCCCTCGTATGTGATGAATTCATCGCCCATATTTATTTTATTCTTTTTAAGAAGGAATGCTCAAGGCTATCGATGACAGCCAAGAAAATAATATCCAACATAGGCCATTGGTACTTGGATGAGCATGCCACCTACATCAGGGTGTTTGGGGACACCAGAGCACCACATATCCTACCATCCCATGTCCCAAACCAGCTTGTCATGGGAGAAATTTTCTATCAGACCATCTTGTAGGGCTATAACGCCACATTGGTCAAAGACAAGAAACGTGCCTTCATACCCTACAGTTTTGATGTGGGGTTCTATTTGGTAAAAGATATTGCTCAAGACAAACAAGAAGGGTTGAGACAACTTTATTTTAGGTTTCCTACAGGTCGATTCCGCAAGCATGATCCTAAAGACTTGGTCTTGCAACATGTTTCATCCTGCTGGGCATATGCTCATGATAAGTTTTAGGACAAACGCTTCACAGAGAATTCCTAGGACTACGACAAGGTGGTATCGAGGATGGCCAACCCAAACATTACCATGTTCAAGTCCATGAGCATGGAAAAACAGGTGGAAACAATAGAACAACAGGCTCAAGAGGACCTCAAATCCAAGGAAGAAATCAAAACAATAGAGGCAACAGAGGTGCAGGGAAGTGGATTGTTCTTGACACTAGAGGAAAAAACAAGGGGTTTGTGCCTAACGGCAGAGGCACAAAGAGTAATTGATCAGTTGCAAAAATACCCAAACCTCGTAGAGATGACAAGGGTTCCTACCGATAGCCCAATCGAAATCCAGGAAGGATCAAGTGACCCAGACCCGATACAAATTGAAGAAACCACAGGGTCATATAACTCTGAAGTTTCAATGCCACAGGTTGGATTACTAGGATAAGTTTTAGCTTAGCCTGAGATAATGAGGAAATCAAGGAGAGAAAGTGCACCAAACCCCTTACATGACTTAATAACTATCTATGATGATGAGGAGAGTTCTGAGGTTTCCATGACTTAAGTATCTTCCCCAGCTCTTGATGTTGCAATTCAAAGCCTTCCACAGAACGACTAGGAGGTTGAAAGTTTCTTGGACACTAAGCTACTCAATACACTAGGGACCCAAGTGGACAGTCTGAAGGATGAGGTAGGATCATGCGAAGAAGAAGGAGGAATTCCACAACAGGAAATCAACATCTCGACATCCAATTATCAAGTAAGTCCTGACCCTGCCCCTAATTCATCAATTTTGTCCGGTGCTTTACCTACCGATGAAAAGCAACCAGAGGCCGAACTTTCAGGACATACAGAAGAATTTCAAGAACCCAATCTTGAACAAATATACACAGTCAGGAGCTTGGGAAACAATCTTACTTGGGGAGAGAAAAAACTCCCTGAACCTGTGGATGAGTTCGTTGATATACAAGCCATTGCCTACAACTGAAAGAGGAAATTCATCATGAAGAGAACCACTAAGAAGAGGAGTCTTACTCTAGACAGTTCCATCCTCATCCCCACAGAGGAAAAGTTGATTAACATGGATCATACCAAGACGTACGAGCTCATCGGTGCAGGGATGGCGATCACATATGCCACCCTGAATGGAGCAAGAAAATATGAAGAGAAGTTGGTCGTTGCACTAAAGTAGTTGGAGCATCTGTGCCATTTGGAGAAATACTACTAGGACTCCACATAGGCCAATGTATTATTGAGGAGTGAGTTCCAGGATGCCTGTAGTAAATTCACGAGTGAGAGACACCTTTTCACTACAGGGATAGCCCATTTCCAAGAAGACACCATTATGGCACTGGAAACATGCAAGGACATGGAAATATGGTATGAGAAAGCCCACCAAGTGGTGGAAAGAATCGATTACATCAGCATGGTTCAAAAGGGCTGAGACATCAAAGAGCATGGTATTTGGGTACGAAGGGACAACAACATCGATCGTATAAGGAAGCCAATCGAATACTGGGTGAAAATGGCCCAAGAAACTCATCAAGAAATCCAAGAGAAATGGGTCGATTGTGAAAGGATCTGGAACAAGATCAATTGGAGGATGAGAGACATTGGTCTCCCAAAATTCGGCACACCCAAGGACTTTGTCGACTTGCATGACATAGTCAAACTACATGGAGAACAAGACTCATTGTGGACTGCAGAGAGAGAAAAGGTGGAAAACATGGCACTAGGTCAAGTACAAAAGTTCATGGAGCACCTGATAAGGGCTCAAACAATGTTACAATAGTTAAGTGCTAAAGTAGTAAAGTATCGGGCATGGGAAGTGGAAATAAATGAGAATCTTTCATCCCCAATGGACCAATACAGATTCCTGTATGCCAACACATGCGAGGAAATATTCTTCAACTGGTTGGAGTATGAGAAGAGTCATCCATTCAAGTGAAATCATTTGATGGCTCTTAGAATACTGAGAGATGAAAGCACCATGTGGCGATGTTTTGTTTTACTTAGCATGCACTTTTGATATTTATTTTTAGTTAATAATTTGTTATAAATAGGAGGATCGACATGTTAGAAGAGGTTGATGGTTTTTGCAAAGAACCTCATTTTTGGATTTGTAAATAACTATTTCGAAGCTACCTTAATTTAGAATTCTTATTTAGGAACATAGAAAAGTTTCTTTTTTTCATCAAAAGTGTGTGTGATTGGATCTAAAGAAGAATTATGTTGGCCCTTGACCAAGTTTTGAAGTTACTTGGTTATATTTGACCATTTTTGGGACTTCGAAAGCCTGTCGAAGATGGAATGCCAGACGAAGAAGAGATCAAGGGATCTCGGCCCACTTTCGGGTCCCTTTTTGGGTTTTGGGGATATGTAATGGGAAAGGGATGTCGGCCCGTGGGGTTACCCACGCTTAGGCCCATTTTGTATGTATAAATAGACATATAGGAATCTAGTAGAAGCAGGGGGGGATTGTATTGTATATATGTGACATGGGCTAAGTTCCAAGAAGGGATCTGTGTGATCGAGAGCTTTGTGCATTCTTTATAGACTTGAAGAGCTTAGTGCAAGTCCCTGTGTGAAGATATAGAAGGCTTTGTGCTGAAAGGCATGGAAGAAGGATCTAGCGGGCTGCGCGGATCTTTTGTCCTGTGCGAAGTAAGGGTTTCCACAGCTTTGTGCTTGTAACCGATTGGCCGACGATAATATAGAAGAAGAGTTTGTGGACGTAGCCCTAGGGTGGGAGTGAACCACGTAAATATGTGTGTTATTCTTTGTGCCTTGACCTGTTGTGCTTATCTCTGCTTTTGATAAGTGCTTTGATATATTTAGATAGGATATATTTATGCTTTGTTCTTATTATATAGGCATACATAGTATATCTGATGTGTATGAAGATACTTAGTGCTGAACTACTGGGTCTAACCTGTTTATTGTTGCTAAGTGCTAAGTTACCTTAGATCTAAGTGACTACTACGATGATCTATGCTATCTGCGAAGTATAATAAGGATTGAATATTGATGGATAATCGATGCTAAGTGCTCTATAAGCGATATAATCACAAACCTGTGTCCCAGCTAAGGTTGTAGACATTTGAATCCTGCAACCACGCTTGACTCTACCTTGGGTGAGACTTCATCTGCTTCGCAGGTGTTGCCGAAAGGGCCGATAGTCAGGGCTTTGTTGGTGCGCTCTTGTAGCGTTGAACCCTGGGTCTGCCCCTGTGCCAAAAAATGGTTATGTTGCTGACACATGAAACTGTGATTGCTGGGAACTAAGGAAGAAGAAACTTTGTGCAAAGATTCATCCTGAAACTGTGGGATCTCTATGCGTGGATCTATGCTCTAGTGCGCAGTAATCCACTTGATCTAAAAAGATCTATTCTAAAGAAAGGAAGGACAGATCTAAAAAAAAGAAGTGATATCTAAACGCTTTGTGCTCTAAGAAAGGTAAAAGTTGAAGTTTATGAAGAAGAGAGGTTAGATCTGTAGAAAAGAAGTAATATCTGTAAACTTTGTTCTCTAATAAAGGTTAAAATAGTTAAAAGGTCTTAGATCTGGAAGCTTTGTGCTCTATAGAAGTAAAATAGGTGAAAATTTTTGTTTCTAGAGTATGCATCTAGGTATGTTTGATAGATTCTATCCTGGATGGAAAACTAGGGCTCTGATAGATGAAAGAAAGCTTGATATGGATAGATATGATAAGAATAGTGATAGATATGTTATACCTATGCATATAAGGAATGTTTGGACTAACAAATGGATGCAGGATCCTAAAAATATTTTTTTACGGACTAGCCACCATGATCCTAGTGTGTATTATAGAAGAAGTTGGGGATCATTTAAAAGGAAGAGAGGATTAACCTTATGTTACAGGTGCAAAAGATCGGGACATCTAGCTAAGGAATGCCCTGATGGAAGACCTAGTTTCCTTTGTTGCAAATATTTGGACCATGAAGTATTAGATTTCCCTAGAATGATTTCTAAGCTCGAAAGAATGTATCTAAATGAAGAAAACCCTAAGGCAGATCCATAAATAGTAGAACCCCAACAAGAATCATAGAAGATATTGCTGCAGATGAAATACACCTTGAACGATCACCGATATGTTAGGCTACCAGAGATATTTAAATAAAAAGAATGCATTGAAGCAAGAATAGGAGACTTCAACATTGACTCTGTCCTTGATGAAGAAACACCAATGAACATTATGTCGGAAATAAATTGGGAAGCCATAGGGAAGCCTGATATGACCCCTTCATTAGGAGGAATAGGACTATTTAGATGAAAACTAGTGAACCTATGTGGAAGGCTCACTCAAATATCTATGAATGTCAATGGAACTTCGATAGAAGAAGATTTTGAGATTATCAAGTTTATTGAGGATAGAACCCCGTTTACTATGTTACTTGGAAAACCTTGGATTGAGAGAGATTAAGCCAGAAAGAAGGAAGAAGAAAAGGTATTACAACAACAGAGACAAGAGCTAAAATATTTCATGACCAGAAAAATCGCGCAGTTGATTGAAGAGAAGGAGAAAAAATCAAAGCTATTTGACACTAGAAGCCCAGATATCAAAACTGCAAGAACATTAGAGGAATCACAGAAGATTGAAGTATCTGTCTCAAATATAGAAGAATTACTACCCCTGAGTCTTAGGAAAGAATCTCAACAGCATGAAGTGACTATGTCCAAGGAAAATAAGAATCAGAATGAGAAAAGAACCACCAAGATGAAGATCACGAGGAAGAAGGATAGAAAGTTGAGTAAGAAGAAGGCTAAGATTGAAAGGTTACAGTAGGTTCCTGAGGGTACCTCGTAGAAGGAAAACTTGCAGAATTTGAACTTCGTCGAGATATCAAAACAATGACATAGGCCACTTCGTTGTGGCGAAGAAATATAGTCGTTAGAGGCCGATATACCCATTCGACTACTTCTCCAAATGGATAAAAAATCATTGATGACTCATCACCAGACCATCGGACTGTGCCATAATAGATAGAACACAAATTAATGAGGCTCATACCTGTTGCAAAGAAAACTGTTGCCAAGATCACCTATTTATCTTGTCACGCCATGACCGAAGAATACTTTTTCCAACTGAGAATTTGAAGCCCACGGACTAGCAAGTGTGTACAGTGATCATCGTGCCCTTATTGTTCATTCTGGAGCAGTTTCTGAGATCATTGTGACCCCGATAATTTATCCCAAGTGTGTATGTCCGAAGAGATTAGCGTACTTGAAGAATCTGCGAAGGAAGTACTCGCTGATATCAGGACTGAGAAAATCATGTTGAAAAGAGGGATGTCTGTAGGTGTGCAAGCATCATCAATAAGAGGAGTCCAAGCTTCCCCATCGAATTCTTGTAGAGCAGGAACTTCTAGAACTGCGACAAAGACAAGAACGAAGCACAGAGATGACATTGCGAACACCAAGCTGATTCTGAGCATTATACCCACCTACCTACCCCCTCTAATCGGTGCCATCAACCGAGACAGTGTGCCCAGAGATTTTTACTATGATTTTTTCATGGTGTACCTCCCGAAAGGGATACGCGCAAATTGATTCGACCAGGATAAGCTTGTAGCGTTTAAGTTCAGTGACTTCAACCTTAGCGACATAAAGGCTTACAGCATGCTCGCCCTGCACAAGTATCTGACCAGGACTAAAGGAAAAAATTTGAAGATTATCTCACATCCATGGACCCAGAACCTCACGCAGTCCACACTGCTCAATGTGATGAAGATCCTGCACTTCGGATGACATCAGGAGGTGAATTCATCTGTAAAGTTACTACTGTCCTACTATCACGGAGGTTACTTATGGTTGAATGGCCACATCACTGTGGATGTAACATTGATCAATCGAATCATAGGGCTGAGCATGCAGGGCCCTGACCCACAAGACTTTTACCCTGGAAAGACCTTAGATAGAGCATTAGCGTAGATAATCAAAGAGACTTATGGAAATGTCGAGAAGGGCACGCGAGGTTATAAGGTAACCTCTATCCAGAATGGCGCAGTGCACCTCTCATGTCAGCTAATCGTAGGAAAGATAGTTCACAATAACTATCCCACCCCAGTGACTGGATTCGTAGTTGACTTCGCAGGAAATTTCATGGAGGGACTACAGATGAATTGGGTGCAGTACCTTGTAAACCAGCTAGAGATTGATTGCAGAGAAGCGCAAGACCAAGGGCATGAGTTCCACTTTAGCTGGCTTCTCATCCTAATCGCATTCATTGCACAGGAAATGCCAGAAGGTGCGACCTTCCCCGACATCGAGCCCTCCGAACCTCTAGCCATGAAGTTTTGTCCGCTGTGGTACTCTAATGATATGAACAAGAAGTGGCAGTCCAATGTCATCTTCCATACATACTACAACAAGCTGAAACAAGCCATCCAGTCTGATCCCCGGATGACCCCGAATACCCTCCACATGTTTCAACCCTTAATAAAGTTTAGCACGGACCGCCACCTCATTTATATAACAGCGCGTGCTGATGAGCACAAGCAATAGTTGCATTCATATTACAAACTAACAGAGGAAGAATCAGAAGAAATCACTAAGGAATGGTTGGTGGACCTCCTTATTCCAGCCAACCCTGTGGAGTTGTCTGATGTAGATAGTCCAGAAGCTGCACAGGATACACCTGGACCAAGCAAGATGAAGAAGCCTGAAGAGGTTCATGATGTAGACAACACATCTGTGAGGACTGCATCCATTTCACCAAATGAAGGGGGTGATGGCGAAGAGATCGAAGGTGCATAAATTGAACAACAGAAAGGTGAAGTACCATCTCCTAGGGATGAAGAGGACTCATCGAAGAAAAGGAAGGTTTCACATCCGAAATCTTCCTCCCGGAAGAAACCTAGAACCCTTGTAACCAAGATGTGGAGTACCCTCACATTGGATGATTTTAATTTCATCATCGCAGCTGTGAACGATGCTTCACGGGAGGTATTAGAAAAGAAAGAGGCAAAGCAAGAGCATATATATAATCACATCGATATTGAACTCCAAGGAGTGCAGCAAGCACTCCAGTCTAGCTGTGTAGTCTCCGGTATGCCTCTGACAGCAGGAACAGTAGAACCAGAAGATGAGCCATCCCAATTGCACCAGATCGTCGATAAATTTGAATCTCGCCTTCGACAAGCTCAGGAAGAGACAGCGCAAGCCATCCAGGCTTTGACACAAGTATAGAGAGTACTTTTCGAGTAGCGCAGTGCTTCCAAACAAGAAAAAATTGCTCTTCAAGCATAGTGGGACAACGAGAAAGAAGAGATACAGTAGAGAAAGGAGCATTTGATCGCAGAGCAGCTAGAATTAAAGGAACTGGTCAACGGAGCACTTCACTCTGTGACCGTCATAGAAGTGAAAGATGAAGAACGAATTCTGCAGCAGGTGGCACAGCTCAAAGAAGTGATCCAGTAGCTTTAGCAGTGCATCGCAGACCTGGAACTTCATACTGTGTTTGAGACCCCTCAAGAAATCAGAGACCTAAGAGAGGCAACTGCTCAAAGCGTAGTTGGCAGAATGAAATCCCTTGCCTTGGAGTGCAAGGAGCTGAGCTCTAGGAGCTCTCAGATGTATGAAAACCTCACAGAGAATCTAAAGTTACAATCATTGGAGTCGTAGCTCTAAGAAGCAAAGCAGTATGCAGATACATTACAGGCGTAGCTAAAGGCCTTGCACCAATCGAGAGAATGAAGAGGTTTCCAGAGCAACGCACGACCCAACAATAGATCCACACGATCCATACCAAAGTGATTGAAGTCTCTCAATGACTTCAACCAGTGCAATAGAAGGCATGCCAACTATTTACTGAAGTTGAAAGCTAAGGAGTATAACTTGAACAAGTTGTGAGTGCAACAGAACAATGCCTAGAAGGACCAGTCAATGATGCACTCATTCAAGAGTTTAGTGAGCAAGAAGCATTATCATTGCAGCAGGTCGAAGCAGCTTGAGCCAATCTTGAGGCACTCGAGGTGGAATTTCTCAGACCAGAGTGACTCGGGACGAGTCACAGGTGAGTGTTGGGGGCCTGTTGGCCCTTGACCAAGTTTTGAAGTTACTTGGTCATATTTGACCATTTTTGGGACTTCGACAGATTGTCAAAGATGGAGCGGTAGATGAATTAGAGATCAAGGGATCTCGACCCACTTTCTGGTCCCTTTCTAGGTTTTGGGAATATGTAATGGGAAAGGGATGTTGGCCCGTGGGTTTATCCACTCTTAGGCCCATTTTGTATGTATAAATAGACATATAGGCATTTAGTAGAAGCAAGAGGGGATTGTATTATATCTATGTGATATAGGCTAAGTGCCAAGAATGGATCTGTGTGATCGAGATATTTGTGCATTCTGTATAGACTTGCAGAGCTTAGTTCAAGTCCCTATGTGAATATATAGAAGGATTTGTGTTGAAAGGAAAGGAGGAAGGATCTAGCGGGCTGTGCAGATCTTTTGTCCTATGCGAAGTAAGGGTTTCCATGGCTTTGTGCTTGTAAATGATTGGTCGACGATAATATAGAATAAGTGTTGTCGGACGTATCCCCAGGGTGGGGGTGAACCACGTAAATCTATGTGTTATTCTTTGTGCCTTGACTTGTTGTGATTATCTCTGCTTTTGCTAAGTGCTTTGATATATTTAGATAGGATATATTTATGCTTTGTGATTATTGGATAGGCATACATAGTAGATATGATGTGTATGAATATACTTAGGGCTGAACTATTGGGTCTGACCTGTTTACTGTTGCTAAGTGTTAAGTTACCTTAGATCTAAGTGACTACTACGATGCTCTATGCTATCTACGAAGTATAATAAGGACTGAATATTGATGGATAATCGATGGTAAGTGCTCTATAAGAGATATAATCACAGACCTGTGTCCCAGCTAAGGTTGCAGACGTTTGAGTCCTGCAACCACCCCTGCCTCTACCTCAGGTGAGACTTCATCTTCTTCGCAGGTGTTGTCGAAAGGGCCGTTAGTTAGGGCTTTGTTGGTGCGCTCTTGTAGCATTGAACCCTGGGTCTGCCCCTGTGCCAACAAATTATTTCTGACTTTATCTCATGAATGGATGTTGTAATGACTAAGAGCCTCTGAATATGTTGTTAAGTTATCTGATTCAATATTTTTATAGTTCTTGTCTTTAATGATGGAAAGTAAATCATTGTGTTAATGTGTCATTAATTATTAGATCTAAGGAAACTATTTTTTCTTTACATCATTTATTTCATGTATGTTTTTCTTTCAATAAATGTATCTCAATCGATAATTGTAATACCAAAAAATTGATGTATTAGTACTAGGATTGTCATAGGTGGGAGAATCATTGTCTGCATGCTTGAGCATGAGGGTTATCCCAAGCTCAGCCTTCTTCAATAGTTAAGCATTCCCCCTTTATTATCCAGCTGGTTTATACCAACATTTATCATGTATCGGACCCACCTATAAGAGAAAATACAAAAAAAAAACATTCAAAATGAAGGAGGATTTTTCACGAGAAGATATCATGTAAATCACTACATAAATCCCATTGATCAATTGGTCGGATCGCAAGATTTGGAGAAACATTCCACTATCAAATGGTTCAGAGTCTAATTGGGCCTCAGTGGAGGGTTTGGTTCCTGTTGTTGATTTAAAGGGTTTTATTACCACTTAACATAATTGGCGCTAGAAGGAAGGCGAAGAATGAATGGCTGACAATATTTTTTACATAATATTTCACACAACATGTAGATTTGAAACAACCCACATGCATGGCTAGTCATTCTCAAGACAACCCACACACATTGAGTACTCCTGAAACTAGTAACTCACCCCAGCAAGAGGAAGAACATCTATTCCATGAAATACCTTATGCTCTTCCCCACGAGGAGTTGAACCATTTCAGAAGAATCACAAGATATTATGCCCGACAAATCGGAGCACTACCCTTAGCTTTTTTACTTCCTCAAAGAAAACAAGTAAGAAGACCAGTGGTTGACACCCCCGACCAGTTTTTTGTTCACACAGTAGAAGACTTGATAGATTTCTCCCTCACCAAAATCAAACATCCTCTTAATCTTATCCCCGAAACACCAGCTGGTAACTTCTCTAAGCCCAATGATTTTTCCAACGAAGAAGGGTTTAACTCAGAATGCTCAGTTTTAGAGTCGGACGACATGGAAGATAACAATGATCACAATGAAGAAATGGGAAACCCACCTCATAATAATCAACCTTGGTTGGCTAGAGATGCTTTGGCCATCCCCGGGTGAGTACATAACCTTCCCCAACATCCAGAAAAGTTACTCCCTAAATTTGACCCTAAAACCCCAGGATTGCTTGAAGACCATATCAAAAAATTCATACTAGCTATCATATTGATGAATGTCCAACATGAAGATGTAGTATGCAGGATTTTCCCCTATACGTTTGAGAATTCAGCCTCCATGTGGTATTTTAACTTACCTGTAGGGTCCATAACTAGTTGGACGAAGTTTCAAAACGATTTTCTAGATAAATTTGCAGAAGAAACTACTATAGGATATTTGATGGTTGACTTGTTCACCGTCACCATGAGTTCAAAGGAAAATTTTAAATACTTTAATCAATGGCTCACCACTATCCTAAATAAATTTCAACCCGAAGCTAAACCCACTAAGGATTTGCAAATCGAAGTATACGCTAATGCTCTCCCAACTTCCATTTCCATGTTTGTGAAGAGAGCTACCAGAACAACCCTAGCTGAAAATTTTGAGGAAGCTAAAACAACAGAATTCCAAATGAAGGGATGTAAAGAAGGTCAGGTCTCATTAGTTAAAAAGGAAGTTCAACCTCCTCACAGGAGGGGACTCCTGTTGACCAGACCCCCAGGGAAACAAACAGAACAAGTTCCTAAAAAGGGAAGTGGAGACATAGAAGACCTACAACGCATGGTAAAGAAGTTTTCAAACGAAATCATAGACATGAAAAGAAGTGCAGGGAAAGGAAACCAAGGCCATAGGCCCTATAAAATATTTTTTAAAATAAATCCATCATTCAAAGAAATTGAACCTCCCCTAGCCAACTTAAACATCGATCTGGGAAATGTAGCATCTGACTCTTTCTATACCTATCACCAAGAGAGACATTTTGAAAGAGAATGCCCATAATGGGTACATGCCATGAATTTGATGGCCAACCAGTTTCTATATGAGGTTTCCCTTACTGAACAATAAAGTGGCTCAGTTATGAACATTGTTGATCAGGAAGAAGTTGATCCACCAGAAGAAACAACCATGCTGATATGGGACCCTGACCTACCAAATCCTTACAATGACCTATTTGAGGTTCAAGAACCACCCGTAGAGGTCTTGTTTGTGCAAACATGAAGTAGGGGTCAACCTGTCTCAAACGACCTTACCGCTGCCCAAACTTCAGGAGGAAATCCAACGTTTGATCACCCTAAAGCACCTTTTGTCTCCCGAAGAAATCCTATAAACATCCATAACCGAGAATCACCTAAGATAGACTACAACATAGTAGAAGATTTGAAAAAATTTAAGGAAAATATATCGGTCATGGACGTGTAGAATCCCTCGGCAAAAGGAATTTATGTTACAAGCATTGAAGTCAATAGAAATTTCTACAACAAGAATTGACCAAGGAGAGAATCTGTCTCTCTCGGATCTAAGAAATAAACCAACTGTGAATGATTGCTCCAAAGATAAGAAGGGAAAGCCTTTTGTCCCACTGTTCCTCTTGACATTTGAAGTCTTCAACAAAAAACTCACAATTGTTTGGTTGACTCAGGGGCATCCTCTAATGTTATTCCATTTTCCATATGCAAGAAACTAAACGCAGTCCCTCCCAAAAGTGATAAACATGATAAAAATAGTGTAACATCCTCGGCCACCCATGTCGGGCCATGCTACCCAAAAAAACACTTTCATTCTCTGGTCAACATACTGTAACATACACAGTATCCAACTGAGCTATGCCACATAAATTTTTTGAACTGCATGTGATTAAAACATATACACACAGAACTCTTGTGGAACTTTATATATAAAATGTAAACAGAAAAATACATACTATAAATGCACAGTTTCATACTGAAATAACAGTAAATGTATACATGCAACATATACAGGAAATACCCATAAATATACAAATAGTTATAACCACACATAGGATAAACCCATAAAACTAAACACGTAAATAATAATGCAGCATGTAAATTTATCACACAATTGCCACTCATCTTGGTTAGAATATCACCAACTACGTGCAGAACTTCCACAAACCTCCCAGCCTTAGACCATGCTACTCATCATTCTCAACAGTGGGTCACCCCCGAGATGGGACTAAAATCCACCCGGGTAAAAGGATTCCTAACCAGGATGACTATCTTAAACAACAGGAAAGACTTTGTCACAGGTGCCAACTCAAACTAACAACCTATAGTCCCTCATTCCCCACATGCCTGTCCCACCCCAGGAAGTGTTCCCCTTCTCTGCTCAACATTCCTTGAGCTGCCCCACTTTGTTAGGGTCCTAACCTGCACATAGGTAGATTAATATATTCGGATGTAATAAAGGTCAATATTAATAAGGCCTTTCAATAAAATAGAATAAGGCGGATGTAAGAAGACCTAATAGAAGCTTGCGCTTCTAGAAGGATCTTCCTCTATATGCTTCTCTTGATAGACATATTTAGTATAAATAAGGGTCGAGGGTATGAAAACCCTAGCTTGGATATTATTGTAATAGAGGGTTGTTCGATTGCAGGTTTCCCCCTCGAAGAGGCTTGTGAACATTGCTTTCTGAATCAAAGTGCTATTTATGTTGTTGTTCTTATATCATTTATGTGTTATTGTGGAGATTATGCTGGATATATTACTATTATTCTGCCATTTCTAGCATTTTATTTCTGTTCTGCATATTTATTATATCTGGTATCTTGCAAGTGGTCTCAGATCACTTTCCTTGGTAGAAATTGTGGGAATTTTTTTTTCAGGGTAGAGATGTATTCCGGCGTCTTTAAACCACAGATATCTGTCGTTACGCGCATAAATCCGCGGTTGAGGGAGTCATACACGCAGGAAATACAAGTGGTTCTTAAGTGCACATCTGTTGGCCACCCTTGTAACCCCTGTTGGTACCCCTTCGAGTGGTAGTGCATCAGACAACACATGTGTACGGAGTGGCCTAGATTTCCTAGAGCCCTCTTTAGATAAACCTATCGGCCGTCGGACTGCTATAGTGCCACTGAGAACAGCACTCGAGAAGATACTCTCTAGTACCTAGGTAGTCGGGTAGTAAGGCTAAGGGTACAGTCTATCCTCTTTAGTTAGTGCCCTGACATATTGGGTCGAGTACTACTGTTAGACCCCACACGTATATCAAAGAGCTATAGCACAGGGAAAACCCTTGTTTATAGAACCCTTGAATACCTAACCCTTGGGGGACAGAAACATAAACAAATTAAAAAAAGACCAGATCTATTGCCATGCAACTGTGTTCGGGTTTCCAAGTAAATACAGATTTGTTTCTGGTTAAGCATTTGGGGATTTCATCATTGCAGTATTCTTCAGACCCGAGTATAACTCTGCAGGTGTAAAAAAAAAAAAAAAGTCTAGAAATTGTTTCACCATTATTTGAGACCTATTCCATTGGATTCATCTCTCCACCCTTATCACATTCATCCCTATCATTTTTCAAAAAAAAAATTGACCCCGCTCGCCCCTTTTCAGTTCACCCATCCTCATGGCCCATACCCATAGCCAAGACCTGGAAGCTCACTTCAACACCTTACAATCAGGTTTCCTCAAAACCCAAAAAGAAGTGAAACAACTCAGTGCTACTATTGCCTCCATCGATCCATCCATCAATGCTACCATAAATACAACCATGCAGTCCTCAATGGAGGAATTCAAACAATAACTGACCACCCAGCTTGAATCTGTCTTTGCATCACTCTGCACCAAACTGAAGATCCCTACAGATGACCATTTCTCTGAAGCACCTCCAAAGAATGAAGGCGAAACATCCTCCCATTCCCATACCTTTCAATCCCATCACTTTCAACGTGACATATGCCTTCCGTGGGTGGATGTGACCAAATTTGATGGCTCAGACCCCACTGGTTGGGTAAACCAAATGGAACATTATTTCTCTTTATATGGCATTACATATGACTTGGCCAAACTCCGGTATGGTGTTCTCCATCTAGATCAAGAACGTTGGCAATGGTGGTAATGGAGAAAAACTTCCCGTCAAGGGTATATTGCTTGGACCCAATTTTTGACTGAGCTTTATGAATGCTTTGACACAGACACCAACCATTTTGGTTGTTTGACAAAGTTGAAACAATCTGGAACAGTAGAAGACTTCATAGTTTCCTTTGAACGTCTGGCTTTTCGGACAGAGGGCATGACTGATGCTTTCTTTCGAGAGTGTTTTATTAGTGGCCTCAAGGAGGATATTCGGGCCTATGTCCTCATGGCTCGACCCTCGACTTGGGTGGAGGCTACCAAAAGCGCTAAAGAAGCACACTAGGTTGTATCATCTCAAAACCGAAAACCCTCCTGTATCATCCTTGAAAGCTAGCACAACATGTTTTATGTATCCGGTCTCTACTACATCCCAAACATCAGCACCCAAGGCCATTAAGTATGTTCTCATTCTAATCTTCCAGAAGGAAAAATTTGTTCCATCAAACAGAGGAGGCTTAGTGGCTAAAGTCCCTTCATGACTTGTCATGTTTAAGCTTGCATATCTACCTTTGAATAAAAGGAACCCACTCTGATAGCAATTGTTGAAATAACTAAGACAACTGAGAGGGGGGGTGAATCAGTTGTTACTGTGCTTAAACAATAATAAATCTATTAAACCATTATTAAATTTTCTTCAAGTGACCATCAATATTATACAACATATAAATGATATAAATAATGAGCATCAGTCACACATAAGATATACACAGAGACATATTTTCACGAGGAAACCCATAAAGGGAGAAAACCTCTTCTTCTTTGAAATGATAGGCAGTCTTTTAAGTTTTGTACATCATCTCTAATTGAGCACCAACTCAATGTGAGGCTACTACCTCTGTATTACAAGCTCCAACTTGTTTGAGAGCACCAACTCTCTGGTTTCTCTAGCACCTACTAGAAGGAAGCACCAATTCCCTTAATGTTCCAGCATCAACTGGATGGAAGCACCAACTTCCAGTTACACATGCTCCAACCTGTATAATAGAGAACACTTGTTCTCCCTTGCACCAACCTGCCACCCTGGTTTCTCTGGCTGCAACCAAAAGGAAGCTACAACTCCCTTTGTTCAAGCACCCACTTGAAACTTTGAGGACAACAGTCCTCCCTAGCACCCCCCAACCACCCTCTTACAAATAAATGATTGAATAATCAACAACACAGATAAATCATTTCTTACCACTTCTTCACTGTTCTGCAATTCTTCTCTGCTACACTATTCTTTTGCTTTGTTCATACTTGGCTTGACTTGCTATCTCTTTCTATCTATTCTTTCTCTGATCTTCTCATGCTCTTTGATATGTGTCTCTTCTGCTCTCTTCTCCCTTTCTCTTATGTTCAGGTTCTGGACCTTTTCTCTGTGCTTTCTTCACACTGCGCATACTTTAATTTTACCTTTCTACAGTACAATTTATTTTTTAGTCAGAACATCTAACCGCGCACAGTCTGTATATTTTTCTTTTATGCACGCCTTCCATAGCTGCTACACTTCGAATCTTCTAGGGAAAAAGAAAACCATCTTAGCAACTGAAACGCCAACCGA
This sequence comes from Picea engelmannii, assembly GCA_009831015.1. Taxonomy (NCBI): domain Eukaryota; kingdom Viridiplantae; phylum Streptophyta; class Pinopsida; order Pinales; family Pinaceae; genus Picea; species Picea engelmannii. Next base: position 322,132 of record ML776873.1, read on the forward strand.
TCAAGAATCATGAATCAGTTTAGCTAACTGATTCGTAACTGATCAATTAACTATGAGAAGGAACAGTAGCCCTCCGATCATGTACAAGTTTATCTGCACCATTGGATGAACTTTATTAACCTTGCCTTTAAATCGGGTTTTGGCATTTCGGCATTCCTGTGACCAAGTGTCTCGACACTTCATGTCGCGATCTCCGAAACTCCGATACAGAGATTTTTTGCGCTAGCTCCTTCCTCTATATGACCATGGACATGACCAAGTGCTTATGCATAAAGCGCTTTCGCAATATCGTGTTTCATGAATTTGGAGATGAAGCATCTCGACTCTCCAAGTCGCGATCCCTGAAACCCCAAAGTGGAGCTTTTCTCTTCGAGCTCTTCTCTACATCTCTTCGACCATGTTGACCAAGCGCTTATCCATAAGGTGCTTTCGCGATTTACCATTTCGTGAATCTGGGGATGAGGCAACTCGAATCTCCAAGTCACGATCCCCGAAACCCCGAAAAGGAGCTTGGCTAGGCTGACTCCTTCCCTTCTCGTGACCACTGACAGTGACCATCGGTTGTGCCAAAAAGTGCTTCACATTTTGTGAGTTTATACACCATGCTCCGTTGAATCCAAGCCAGCGAAATTCCAATCGCTTGCCACTTGTCCTATGATTCAATGATCCAGATCTGATCTCGATTCAACAGCTGCGATTAAATCACGATTTCGCATTACTTGTTTCATTGTTTCTTGCCTTTCCAATTCGCGATCCGCGAAACTCAGAAATGGAATCGAATCAACGGTCCAAATCTTATCTTGATTCAATGGCTGCGATTAAATCACGATTTCGCATATCGCGATTTTGGCATTCTTGTTGCATTGATTCTTGCCTCTCCAAGTCGTGATTCGCGAAACTCCGAAATGGAGTCGGATCAATGGTCCAGATCTTATCTTGATTCAACGGTTTCGATTAAATCACGATTTCCCATATCGTGATTTCGGCATTCCTGTGGTTAATATTCTTTGACATCTCCAACTCTCGATCTTCAAAACTCCGAAATGGAGTCGGATCGACGGTCCCAATCAACCCTTGATCTGACAGTTCAGATCATTTCGCGATTTCGCTTCACCTTGCACTTTTAAAGATAATGTAGATTCTCCTGGATCCTACGATGGTCGGTCCTCGAGCTTAGATCTAACACTTGAGATATATCCTCCATATCTGCGCGCTCTTCTTATCTGCATTGAGATCTGACGGTCCTCCTTCTTTCACAAATTTTGAATGGGATCCAACTATCAGAAATGCTTCTCCTCCCGAGCTTACTTTGTTCCTGTCTTCCCATAATGCTGCAGCGTCTTCCCATCTATTACATACTTCCTGTACTCATGCCATCTTCGTTGTTGTACTTTCCATCAATGACAAGCATTCGTTGTCTGTTAAATATTTGCCAACAATCTCCCCCTTTGGAATTGATGGAAACACAAGCACCCACATGCATCTAGACTCTTTTCTCCCCCTTTGACATAAATGTCAAAGAAGAAACATGCTCCCTCTGAACTGTTGCAATACATACTCTCCCTGTCAACTATTAACATCGTGGAAATACACCAAATATTCAATAAGTACTCCCCCTAACCAGGTGAAGAGATTAGACAGAAGAAATTATAACCCCCAACTTGTGACGAAGATATCCAAAAGGAGTTGGTGCTAATGGTTTAGTAAAGATATCAACAATTTGTTCTGTAGAAGGTATATAATTTAGTTGAACAATTCTGTTTGTAACTTGTTCTCTGAGGAAATGATAATTTATTGGGATATGCTTAGTCTTCGAATGAAGAACATAATTTTTAGAGACACTAATGGCACTGGTGTTATCACAGTGAATTGGAATGGGATCAGTGTAAGTTACCTTCAAATCTGCAAGATTTTGTATCATCCATAAAATTTGTGTGCAGCAAGTAGCAGCAGTAATGTATTTTTCCTCTGTAGTTGATAATGAAATGGATCCTTGCTTTTTACTAATCCATGCTACTTATGAGTCACCCAGAAAGAATGTTCCTCCACTGGTGCTTTTTCTCTCATCAACATAGTTTGCCCAATCTACATCTGAATAAGAAGTTAACTGGAAATTCTGATTTCTGGGATACCACAGACCATAAGTCATTATTCCCTTCAAGTATTTGAATGTCCTTTTGATAGCTACCAAATGACTTTGTTTAGGAGCAGACTGATAACGACCTACCATTCCAACAACTTGCATTATATCAAGACGTTATGTTGTGATGTACAGAAGACTGCCTATCATAGAACGATATGAACTTTGATCAACATCAGGTGAGATATCATCTTTACTCAGCTTGCAACCAACCACCATAGGTGTACTAACAGGAGAGGAATCCTCCATCTGAAATTTCTTTAACATCTCTTTCGAATATTTTTCTTGAGAGATAAATATTCCTGCAGAACTCTGTTTTACTTGTAAGCCAAGAAAATATGATAGTTCTCCTATCATGGACATCTCAAACTCTGTTTGCATAGATTTAGAAAACCACTGGACAGATGATTCATTAGTACAACCAAAAATAATATCATCTACATAAACCAAAACAACTAGTAAATTACCACCTTCAGACTTAATGTAGAGATTGTTGTCAACAGTACCTTTCTTGAACCCTTTGTCTTGTAAAAATTTGTCCAGTCTATAATACCATGCGCATGGTTCTTGTTTCAGTCCATATAAGGCCTTATTCAGCTTACAAACATGATTAGGATTATCTATCAATGAGAATCCCTTCAGGTTGCTCCATATAAACTTCTTCTTCTAGATCTCCATTTAGAAATGCTGACTTAGCATCCATCTGATAAACTTTAAAGTTCTTATGACATGAATAAGAAAGAAAAATTATGATGGCTTCCAATATTTCCACTGGTGCAAAAGTTTCATCAAAGTCCTGACCTTCAACTTGTGCATATCATTTACAGACCAATCTGGCTTTATTTCTAATAACTTGTCCTTTTTCATTCATTTTATTCTTGAACACCCATTTGGAACCTATTACATTTTTATCTTTAGGTCTAGGGACAAGCTCCCAAGTATTGTTCTTCTCAATTTGATCTAGTTCTTCATTCATAGCTCTAATCCAATCATCATGCTTACTGGCTTCATAAAATTTTTTAGGTTCAGTCATAGATAAAAAGGCAACATGAGATTGTTCTAAGTCTTTAATCAATTTCCTTCTTGTCTGAACTCCTTTATTTATATCTCCAATTATCTGATTTTCAGGATGATTCTTTTTAATAATTCTGAGATGTGATTTTGCTTCTTTCTGTTGATTTGTGTCAGTTGGAGTATTCGTATCTTCATCTAATTGAGATTCTTCCTTTTCTGATCCTTGGACCTGTTCATCTTCATCTTCAACTATATCTTTTGTTCTTGGTTCAACACTGTTTACATTTCTGACTGGGATTTCTTCATCAACTTTTATGTCTATACAATCAACTAGTTTATGCAGTCTCTTATTGTAGCATCTATACCCTTTACTATTTGTAGCATAACCCAAGAAGATACCTTCATCATCCCTGTCATCATATTTGCCAATATTTTCATCATTGTTCTTGATATAACATTTACTCTCAAAGACTTTAAAATGCTTGATTGAAGCAGGTCTTCCAAACCATAGTTCATAAGGAGTCTTATCACTGTGTGGCCTGATATGATCTTTGTTAAGGATATGAACAACTGTATGAATTGCTTCCACCCAATATGTCTGAGATATGTTCCTTTCATTCATCATTGATCTTGCCATTTGTTGTACTGACCTATTCTGCCTCTCAACAACTCCATTTTGCTGTGGAGTCCTTGGAATTGTGTACTCTCTTTTGATTCCATGTTTATCACATAACTTTTTGAAGTTCCCTGAACTAAACTCTCCTCCTCTATTAGACCTTACTGCCTTTAATCTTTTTCCTGTTTGATTCTCAGTCAGAGCCTTAAACACTTTGAATTTTTCAAATGCTTCAGATTTTTCTTTCAAAAAGGAAACCCAAGTTAGTCTAGAATAGTCATCAATAATTAACATAAAATAATTTTCTTTTCCTGTACCTTCTTTCCTTAATGGTCCACATAGATCCATATGTACTAACTGGAGAGGTTTTTCTGTTGAAGAAAAGTTTTTAGATTTGAACTGAGTGCGAGTAAGTTTTCCTATCTGACAGGGTTTACAAACAGAGTCATATGACTTTGAAATATTCAGAAGATCTTTTACTTCCCCATTCTTTCTGAGTTTGATTATGTGATCAAAATTGAGGTGACCAAGTTTCCTATGCCACAGCCAAATTTCATCATATTTTCTTAAGTGGAATTCTTCTTCTTCTTCTTTTAATATATAGACATTGTTTTCTGTTCTTATACCTTTTGCAACTAGTTGTCCTGAATCCACAGATTTTATTCTACAGTCTTTAGAGGTAAAAATAACTTCACACCCTCAGTCAAAGACTTGACTGACACTAAGCAGATTATGTTTCAAATCTTCTACAAGCAGTACATATTGAGCTTTCCTTTTTCCATTACTCAAACTTACAATTCCTTTACCTTTTATCTTTCCTGGTGCATCATTTCCAAAGGTTACATTCCCTGATTTGCTATCACTTAGAGTTAGAAACTTACTTTTGTCTCCAGTCATGTGTCCAGAGCATCCACTATCAATATACCAGGGATTCTTTTTCCTTTGGGCTGATAGCACTAGTCCACACTTGTCATTTTCTTTCTTCTTCCAAACTTTGACATTTTTAGTAGTGGGGATCAAGTCTAACTTGTAATTCTTTAAGTGACAGTCTGCAGCTTTATGTCCATAATTATGGAAGTTGTAACATTCTGGTTCACTGAATAATAGATCATAACGATTGTTATGCTCATAATTGTTGTTGCGTTTCACCTGTGTCCTTCTCCTAGTCATCACATGATTTATAGTTTGTGATTGTTTGTTACTTGGTTGTCTCAACCTTTGTTGTGGAAGATAGTTATTCATTGAATATCTTGATTGTTCATATCTAAATCTTAAAGAACAGTTTAAAGATTTGTGACCAAAATTAGAGCATAAAAAACAATAACCATAGAAAAAATCTGTGTACCTTGAAAAACTCTGTCTTCTTTGAGGAGGTCGATTTCTTTCATGCCGATAATCTTTCTGGTCTGCAAATTCGGTTATGGTGATTTTTCTTTCATTCCTTCTTGGTGGTTGATTTTCCTTCTTTGTCTCTGCAGAGTGACTATTGTCAATGTTTGAGGATTTGACAAACCTGATAGGTTCTGTATTACTTGTATGATTACTACTTGATCCTTCCTCATATCCCAATCCAGCTTTCAATTTTGAATTTCTTTGCTGATTTAGAATGGAGGTTAATCCTTCCGAGACTTTAATACTTGGAAGATTTTAATGATACAATCCTTTATACTTCTCCATTTCTTTTCTGGTTTTTACTACCTCTTCTTCTAAGGCTTCACACCTGACTTTCTTCTCTGACAATTTTTGTTTTAGTATGTGTTCTATTTTCTTTGCCTCTTCTAATTCTACTTTCAACAGAGAAAAGTCTTCATCAGGTTTTTTACTATCTTTCTCGAACTGTGTCAACAATTGTTTTTGCTTTATGTTCTTGATTCTGAGTCTATCAATTTCTTCCAGTGCATTGATTAGTTCTCCTTCCATATCAACCACAACTTCTTCATCATTATCATCACTGCCTGTTCTTTTATTATCATAATCCTCTTTGGCCATAAGTATGAAGTCATTTACCTTATCTTCACAGGAAGAGTCACTATTGGTGTCTTCTGAGGAATTGTCATTATTTGCAACCAAGCTTTTCTTCTTACTATATTTCTTGAATTGGTACTTCTTTTCATCATCAAATTTCTGGTCCTTTTTCTGATGGGGACACTTAGATGCAAAATGACCTATCTTACCACAATTAAAGCATTTGAAGGGCATCTTGCCTTGATATTTTCCTGATCCTTTCTTTAACCTTCTCACAAATTTTTCCCCAATATCATCTAATTCTGAATCAATATTCTTGTCTACTTTAAAAGATGCTTCTCTAGTACTAGATTTATCTTTGTTAATTCTCATTTCATATGAAGTTAAAGTTCCTAGGAGTTGATCAATGGACAGAGTTTTAAGATCATTTAATTCTTCTATTGCAGAGACTTTTGGATTGAATTTATCAGGCAGAGATCTTAAAATCTTTTGAACTAAGAGTGGTTCATCAAACTTCTCACCAAGACCCTTCATGGCATTCACAAGTTCTTCAACTCTTAAAAAATACTTGCTAACTGTTTCATCTTCATTCATCTTTAGTTGTTCAAATTTCAACCTAAATGTTTGAAGTTTAGCATCTTTTACTTTCTCATTTCCTTCATAGCTGCTAATAAGTTTATCCCACATTTCTTTGGCAGTTTGAAGGCGCATCACCTTTACAAATCCGGCTTCTGCAAGTCCTTTCAAGATAGCATTCATTCCTTTAGCATTAAAGCTAAATTCTGACTTATCATCCTTAGAAGCTAGCACAACAGGTTTTATGTATCCAGTCTCTACTACATCCCAAACATCAGCACCCAAGGCTATTAAGTATGTTCTCATTCTAATCTTCCAGAAGGCAAAATTTGTTCCATAAAACAGAGGAAGCTTAGTGGCTGAAGTCCCTTCATGACTTGTCATGTTTAAGCTTACAGATCTACCTTTGAATAAAAGGAACCCGCTCTGATACCAATTGTTGAAATAACTAAGACAACTGAGAGGGGGGGTGAATCAGTTGTTACTATGCTTAAACAATAATAAATCTATTAAACCATTCTTAAATTTTCTTCAAGTGACCATCAATATTATACAACATATAAACGATATAAATAATGAGCATCGGTCACACATAAGATATACACAGAGACAGATTTTCACGAGGAAACCCATAAAGGGAGAAAACCTCTTCTTCTTTGAAATGATAGGCAGTCTTTTAAGTTATGTACATCATCTCTAATTGAGCACCAACTCAATCTGAGGCTACTACCTCTGTATTACAAGATCCAACTTGTTTGAGAGCACCAACTCTCTGGTTTCTCTAGCACCTACTAGAAGGAAGCACCAATTCCCTTAATGTTCCAGCATCAACTGGATGGAAGCACCAACTTCTAGTTACACAGGCTCCAACCTGTATAATAGAGAACACTTGTTCTCCCTTGCACCACCCTGCCACCCTGGTTTCTCTGGCTGAAACCAGAAGGAAGCTACAACTCCCTGTGTTCAAGCACCCACTTGAACCTTTGAGGACAACAATCCTCCCTAGCACCTCCCAACCACCCTATTACAAATAAATGATTGAATAATCAACAACACAGATAAATCATTTCTTACCATTTCTTCATTGTTCTACAATTCTTCTCTGCTACACTATTCTTTTTCTTTGTTCATACTTGGATTGACTTGTTGTCTCTTTCTATCTATTCTTTCTCTGTTCTTCTCATGCTCTTTGATATGTGTCCCTTCTGCTCTCTTCTCCCTTTCTCTTCTGTTCAGGTTCTGGACCTTTTCTTTGTGCTTTCTTCACACTGCGCATATTGTAATTTTACCTTTCTACAGTACAATTTATTTTTCAGTCAGAATAGCTAACCACACACATTCTGTATCTTTTTCTTTTATGCATGCCTTCCACAACCATTACACTTTGAAACTTCTGGGGAAAAACAAAACCATCTCAGCAACTGAAACGCCAACTGATCAAGAATCATGAATCAGTTTAACTAACTGATTCATAACTGATCAATTAACTACGAGAAGGAATAGTAGCCCTCCGATCATGTACAAGTTTGTCTACACCATTGGATGAAATTTATTAACCTTGCCTTTAAATCGGGTTTCGGCATTTCGGCATTCCTGTGGCCAAGTGTCTCGACACTTCATGTTGCGATCTCTGAAACTATGATACAGAGCTTTTCTATTCTAGCTCATTCCTCTATATGACCATGGCCATGACCAAGTGCTTATGCATAAAGAACTTTCGCAATATCGCGTTTCATGAATTTGGAGATGAAGCATCTTGACTCTCCAAGTCACGATCCCCGAAACCCCAAAGTGGAGCTTTTCTCTTCGAGCTCTTCTCTACAGCTCTTCGACAATGTGACCAGCAATGTTGACCAAGTGCTTATCCATAAGGTGCTTTCGCAATTTCGCATTTCGCGAATCTGAGGATGAGGCAACTCGACTCTCCAAGTCGTGATCCCCAAAACCCCGAAAAGGAGCTTGGCTAGGCTGACTCCTTCCCTTCTCGTGACCACCGGCGGTGACCATCGGCTGTGCCAAAAAGTGCTTCACATTTCGCGAGTTTATACACCATGCTCCGTTGACTCCAAGTCAGCGAAATTCCAATCGCTTGCCACTTGTCCTATGATTCGACGATCCATATCTGATCTCGATTCAATGGCTGCGATTAAATCGTGATTTCGCATTCTTTGTTGCATTGTTTCTTGCCTTTCCAATTCGTGATCCGCGAAAATCCGAAATGGAGTCGGATCAACGGTCCAGATCTTATCTTGATTCAACAATTGCGATTAAATCGCGATTTCGGCATTCTTGTTGCATTGATTCTTGCCTCTCCAATTCGCGATTCACGAAACTCCGAAATGGAGTCAGATCAACGGTCCAGATCTTATCTTGATTCAATGGCTGCGATTAAATCATGATTTCACATATCGTGATTTCGGCATTCCTATGGTGAATATTCTTTGACATCTCCAACTCTCAATCCATGAAACTCCGAAATGGAGTCAGATCGATGGTCCCAATCAACCCTTGATCTGATGGTTCAGATCATTTCGCAATTTAGCATATCGCGATTTCACTTCACCTTGCACTTTTAAAGATCGTGCAGATTCTCCTGGATCCTATGATGGTCAGTCCTCAAGCTCGGATCTAACGCCCGAGATCTATCCTCCATATTTGCGCGCTCTTCTTATCTGCATTGAGATCCGATGGTCCTCCTTCTTTCGGGAATTTTGAATGGGATCCAATGATCAGAAATGCTTCTCCTCCCGAGCTTACTTTGTTCCTGTCTTCCCATAATGTTGTAGTGTCTTCCCATCTGTTACATACTTCCTGTACTCATGCCATCTTCATTTTTGTACTTGCCATCAATGACAAGCATTCGTTGTCTGTTAAATATTTGCCAACAGATAACCCATGCTCAATTGTGGAATAATAAGATGAAGGAAAGTGAATTTGTCAGGGAAAATATCCTATATGGATAGTGCTTGTCATGTTATTTCTGGTGGTATGTGGAACGTCACATAATTTCTCACGGTTAGAGAGTTATGTCCATGAGAAGTTGGAGACCCCAGGTTTGGGTAATGGACCCAAGTTTGTTTGATGGGTAAAGGTATGATTTATGATATATTTTCAGATAATACTATTCTATATGGATATCACATCTCATTCCATTTCTAGTGGTATGTAGAATGTCACATAACTCCTAACAGTTTGAGAGTTATGGCCTTACAAAGTTGGAGGACCCTCATATGTCATCTAGAAGCCCCAAAAGGTCAAAGTAATCAAAGTGGTTGAAGTGATTTTAAAAGGTAAATAATAAAGTGAAGTGATGAGTCTATTATAATTCAAAGTGAATACAAAAGAAATAATTTCAATAATAAATTTAATGGAGAAATTAGAAGTGGACCCAACCCTAAAATAAGGAAAGTGGGCCAAGTGACCTAGAAGATGTTTTTAAGGAAGCTACTTGGAGAGTATAAATAAGAGGCAAGGCTCTCTAATTTGAATCACACATGAGCATATTGAATATCTATAGGTTTTTGAGGTAAAAAAATGATATCTAAGCCTAAATTCTGAGGAAAGTGAAGAAAATAAGGCCGAAATGCAAGGAAGGATAAATTCTTTTGATGGTGCTTTCTAAGGTATGTTATTTACAGGTCATCTCACCATTTTCCCTATAATTTTTTTTTCTATAATGATTCAGATCTTGAAATTGCTATGAAAGTGAGAAAACATATCCAAGTATCTTTGGTAAAAAATTCAGCTTGTGGTTCGTTGTATTTTGGGAGTTACACTCCGTGGAAAATAGGGTTTGTAGCCAGTCCTGAAACTAGTCAAAATCAGGTGTTTTGAGTAAAAATGTCATAACTTATTCATAACAGATCAAAATTCCATGAGACAAAATTTATTTATTAGGGTAAACTCTATAGTATGCTATATAATAGTTTCAGATCAATTCATCAAATATTTTGTGCAGGGCACGCTCTACAAGGTAGCTCTCTAGAACAAAAGCTAGAATTCAGCAAGGTATGCCATTTTTGCTATAACTCATTTTATGAGAGGTTCCAAGTAGTGAAACTTGGAGGAATTGTATAAAACACACTGAAGAAAATTTTGTATCAGTTTCAGATATTTATACATTACAGGTTCAAAGTTATGATTACTTCAAGTTAGGGTTGTTGACTAATCCAAAACTAGGCATGTGAGACTAAAGAAAAGTTTGATGAAAATGCTA
>ML776873.1:348224-393375 GCA_009831015.1 Picea engelmannii
AGGAAATAACATGGATGTTATCAAGGAGGTGAAATCGCGGCTATCCTCCAAATTTGACATGAAGGATCTCAGTGTTGCTAACTTCATTCTGGGAATGGAGATTAAAAGAGATCGTGCAAATAGAAAACTCTGGTTGAATCAAAGAAAATATGTTGAGACAATATTGCAGAGGTTTAATATGCATGGAAGTAAACCAGTCAAGGTTCCTATTCCTATAGGTATAAAGTTATCTACAGATCATTATCCCAAGACACAGGAAGAAGAAGAGGACATGTCCCATGTTCCATATGCCAGTGCAATTGGCAGTTTGATGTATGCAATGGTTTGTACTAGACCGGACATTTCACATGCAGTGGGAGTTTTGAGCAGGTATATGTCAAAACCAGGGAAGGAGCATTGGACAGCAGTAAAGAGGGTCTTCAGGTATCTTCGTGGAACCACCAGTTATGGATTGTGATACCAAGGAAGACCGAGATTAGACAGAGTGGTGGACATACATGGCTTTGTTGATGCAGACTAGGATGGAAATCTAGATCGTAGAAGATCTACAAGTGGGTATGTGTTTAACCTATTTGGAGGAGCAATCAGTTGGATGAGCAAAAGACAAGTTGTAGTGGCACTCTCAACTAAAGAAGTTGAATACATGGCAGCCACTCACGCAAGCAAGGAAGTAATATGGTTACAAATATTGTGTTCAGGTATTGGGTTGGTACAACAAGTAATGAGATTAGACTGTGACAGTCAGAGTGCAATATTCCTGGAAAAGAACCCAGCTTATCATTCGAAGACAAAGCATATTGATGTTCAGTATCACTTTGTGAGAGACATGGTTGAGGAAAAGAAGGTGTTGCTAGAAAAGGTTGACACTTTGAAGAATGTTGCAGATTCATTGAAAAATTCTGTGAGCATAGAAAAATTCTCCTGGTGTAGAGAAACAATGGGCATTGCTGCCCTGGATTGTTAACTATATAATCCCCTAGACCCCTGGATGCAAAGAAAACAACAAGTGGGAGAATGTTGGGTATGTGTTATATTCTTTGCATGGGTGTGTGTGTGGGCGCGTTAGATATGAAAACTGTGGATTTTAAATTAGTCCCAGATTAAGGGATTAGGGTTTTGGTATCTACAAAATACCTAAAAACATTGTATATATTGTATGGTGAATGGTGAAATTCGATATAATGAATATAAGAAAGGTTTTCCTGGATGAGGGTTTTCGGTATAAAATCTTTGTGTACTTTGTGCATGAGCCATTGATTAATTTATGTATTGCTTAAGAATCTATATGCATTGCTTTACTTCACAGGTTTAAAACTTACACTTACAACCTACTTCTTCAGTCTAGCTCCCAATCTAACCAGCTACACAAATAGGTATGGGTATGGATACAGGTTTAGGTACAATGACATGAAGGTACCGAGGATATCTCAATGAGTGTTTGAATGATGATGGAGTGATTGAATGAATGAAGGAAGGAATGATGGAAGCTGGGCCAAAATGAACTAAGTCCAAACTATATGTATGCATGTCCCCAAATTGACACTTGTCATGTTGGGATCTACTTTGGCCCACTTGTCCCCAACATTAGAACTAAGGATAAAATAATTATCCATACTTTATGGTTTAAGAAATATTAATATAATATTCCTTTTTGGCTTAAGCTCCCTAGCTTAGCCCTTTTTCTTAACCTTTATCCGCCCCTTTCCCTAACTAGTGGAGTTTGGTCCCCCATACTCTGTTATCATGGTCGGTCTGTGTGCAACGATGTATTTTATATTAATGATGAGACATATACAAAAATAGGTGCACTGGCCTTTAACATCTAGGCTCTCTGGCCTAATACAAACATAAGCCTCCTAGCTTATAATAACTGGCTCACCAGCCTATAAAACACAACATATACATAAAGGCCCTAGCCTCAAAATCATGTGCACTTAAATTGATGTGCACGGTATCCTGGAATGTGCACACTTCATCATTTTACTACGCAGTACATGCATGCACTATGCCAATGAAAGGTGCATACAAAAATGATATCAAAAAAATCACCAGCTCAAGTACATTTTCATTTACATTACAATTGGGTTCGGCCTAGGGATATTACAACTAGATAGAACCCAGGTGAAGGTTATGGGAGAGCTCAAACATGTCATGATCAGAATGGCGACTCACCCAAAATTTGTTCAAGTAATTGACATCATTATAGTAGATATCCCAGAAACTTATGGATTGTTTCTTAGTCAAGATTGGTCTAAGAAGTTAAATAGATACTTTAGTATAGACTAGTCTCACTATTGGTTGTCGTTAAAGGGGCACATGAATATGATTAGGATTGATAGGGAATGATATCTAAAACATACTGTCATCAACCTAGAAACCCTCAATGAACCTTCTTCGACTGGTTTCCTTATGCTAGGAAATTATTACTGCGAGTCCAATTTCGGGAATTTCTCCCCCCTCTCATCGGATATCCCTCTTACTCAAAACTCCGAAATGACTTTTCAACAAAATTTCCCGATGGCGGCAGTGGAAACCCTCTTCTGTCAAGAACATGTGTTAAATATCACAGAACAGAGAGGAGGAAAGGAGGAAAGTGATAGGCAAAAGGAAATGGATGGTTTCGCTCACAAATTTGGACCTTATACTTTGATGGATCTAAATCACAAGAAGGGTTAGGACAGGTTGTATCCTCATTGATCCGAAAGGTAAAAAAAAATTCATGTCCTGCAGACTAGAATTTGAGCGCACAAACAACACCGTCGAATATGAAGCTCTAGTACAAGGGATAAAGAAATCCATAGAATTGAACATTAAAGAAATAAATGTTTTTGGAGATTCTGAAATCATCGTTAGACAAGTAAGGATCATTTTACATTGCAACTCTCCCCACTTGAGGAATTACCAAAAAGAAGTGCACAAACTAATAGAACATTTTGTATCCTTCAACATTACAATGATCCCCAGAAAAAAGAACACTCTTGTTGATTCTCTGGACACTACTGCATCAAGGCTATCCCCTCTAGAAGACTATGAAGCCTCCCAGTTCACTGTGGAACTACTCTACAAACCGTCGGTGCCCAACAATATTTATAATTGGAAGGTCTTTGAAGGAGATGAACAGATCATAAACTTTTTAACCAATCAGAATAATTTTAAAGATATGGCTATTGACAATGAATTATTTCAAGAGAAATCAGTGGAACACGACCCCCATCTAAAAAAACCTAAAACAGATCAATCGACTGACAAACCAAGGTCTCACATGATACCGAAAGGAGTAGCCAATTTAGAAAGCCTTTTTTACTTAAGGGAAAGATTCAAAGGATCAATGAACACAAAGACAGGAAGTTCATGTCCCATGTATGAAACTATTAATCTAGGAACCCCAGAGAACCCTAAGAATATAAATCTTGGCAAGACAGTATCTAAAGAAGAAAGGAAGGCCTATCTCAAACGTTTCAGAGAATATCGAGATGTTTTTGCATGGTCCTGCCGAGATCTGAAAACTTACGATACTCGCATCATTCAACACACAATATCCTTAAAAACCAGAGTAAAACCCTTCCAACAAAATCTCTGGAAGTAACACCCATCCCTGGATCCCCTCATGTGTCAGGAGTTGAAGAAATTACTAGATGCTAAAATTATCTTCCAGGTTAGACACTCTGCATGGGTAGAAAATTTGGTTCATGTGAGGAAAAAGTCTGGGGAGATCCACCCATGTGTATATTTTAGAAATCTCAACAGAGCATTAGAAAAAGAAAACTACCCAATCCCACCGATAGAGAAACTCTTGCAGACCATGTTTGGTTCTGAGGTTTTTTCCTTGCTGGACAGTTTTTCAGGTTATAACCAAGTTCTAGTTTCAGAGGAAGACCGGTTGAAGACTACCTTCTGAACCAAGTGGGGAACCTTTTCTTATAAATGCATGCCCTTTGGGTTACTCAATGTAGGGACAACCTTCCAAAGGGCCATGGATGTAGCATTTCAGGGACCAATCAACAAACATGTAGTAGTTTATTTGGATGACATGAATGTGTATTCAAAGAAAATATAAGATCAGATCCAACACTTAACCCATATTTTTGAGAGGTGTAGGAAATACGGTATATTGTTAAACCCTAAGAAAACTATCTTTGGTGATGAGGAAGGTAAACTACTAGATCATATTATATCACAAGCAGGAATTCACATAGACCCAGAACGAATTAGGGCTATAGCTCAGCTCCCATTACCCCACAAAAAAAAGGCTATGCAATCCTTCTTTGGGAAAATCAATTTTGTGAGAAAGTTCACCCCCGATTTCACTGAAACTATCAAACCCCTACAAAAACGGATTTGCAAAGATGATGAATTTAAGTGGGATGATGAACGAAAAAGTTATTTCAACAATATTAAGGTTGCAATATCTCAAGATCCAGTGTTGTGAAGTCTCGACTTTAGCAAAGATTTCTTCCTCTATACTTTTGCCTCCGACCAATCATTAGTTGAATTATTGACTCAAAAGGATGATGGCAACAATGAGGCCCCGGTCTCATTTATAAGCACTAATCTCCAAGGGGATGAACTAAATTACCCTGCTATAGTTAAGAAGGATTATGCAGTATACAAGGCAGTGAAACACTTCATATCTTACATCCTAAAGAACCATACCAAATTCATTGTGCCTCACCTTGCAGTCTGATCCCTATTCACTCAACAAGATATGGGGGAAAGAAGAGGAAACTGGATGGTAGTAATCCAAGAATTTGATCTATATATAAAACCTTCTAAACTAGTTAAAGGAAAAGGATTATGTAAACTGGCAGCTGAAGCCCAGGACCAAGTAAATGAATACCCTGAATGGGAGAATGAATTGGCATTATGGCATGGTGAAGCATCATACATCTCCCCAGGGTAAGAGTCTGGGTATGAGAAACTAACTTATCTCCTGCATCATCAGACTTTCCCAGAAAACCTAAACCCTAGGGAAAGGAGAGCTCTTAGGTTAAAATCAACACAATACCACCTCATAAATTCAGTACTCTTCCATGTTAATTATGATGGGGTACTTTTAAGATGTCTCGAACGTGAATATGTAGACAAGGTTCTGAAGGAGCTCCATGATGGACCTGCAGGTGGACACTTCGCAGGGAATACCACCGCTCCCAAAATACTGAGAGCCAACTATTATTGGCCTACTCTATTTAGGGACACTCACACATACGCTAGGAACTGCAAAACTTGTTAAATGAGTGCAGGGAGGGAAAAGAGAGCAGTTTTCCCACTCCAACCTGTGGCTGTATCTAGGACAATCGATCAATGGAGGCTAGATATCATAGGAGAAATTACACCAAGTTCTTAAAAACAACATAGATACATACTTATTGCCACATACTATTTCACGAAATGGGCAGAGGCCACCTCTCTGACTCATGTAAATGAAAAGGTGGTGATCCAATTCATAGAACAATAGTTGATTAAAAGGTTTAGTATGCATTCCATCCTTGTTTTCGATAATTTTACTTACTTCTCTTCCACCCTATTAATAGAGTTTTCTTTAGACAAAGGAATCATAATCAGATACTTTGCAAACTACTATCCACAGGGGAAGGGAGTGGAAGAATCAACCAATAAGAACCTAGTGAGGATATTAAAGAAAATAGTTGCAAGCAACCAGAGGAATTGGAAAAGTTCACTTCATAATGCCTTATGGGATGATAGAGTAACACCCAAGGAAGCTATATGGAATTCCCCATACTTTCTTGTATACAGACAGGAAGCCATTCTCTCGAACGGGCTATATCTTCCATCTCTTCAGCTTTCTCAGGATTCTAAAGGACAACCCTCATCAGTTATGAAACAAAGGATTGATACCCTCCTCATGCTAGAAGAAGAAAGGGAGAAAGAAAATCAAAGTTCATATCTCATCAGCAGATAGTTAAAAGGTGATTTGATAAGCATAAGGCCAAAGAGAAGAATTTTGAAGCAGGAGACTTAGTCCTAAAATGGGACAGAACAAATGAGCCGAAGGGAAAACATTCGAAGTTTTATAATCTATGGCTTGGACCTTTTCAAATAGCCGAGAAAATCGGGGTAGGAACGTATCGGTTTCAAAATTTGATGGGGGAACCTGACGCCCTCCCAGTGAATGGCCAAGCCCTAAAACAATATTTCTGTTAAAAAAAAATGTGTGTATTTCCATGATATTTTGTTTTTAGGTAGACCGATTGCGGAGTTCTTCATTCTTTGTTTTGCTTGTTATAGTAATTTCTGTGCTTTTGAAGTTTGTGTTTAGCAAGGCATTGTTTGACCTTAGTTCATGCGATATGATGAACTATTTTCCTTAATCACGCTTACATATAACAGAAGAAGCATTGGGAGAATTGCAGTGGTTTGAAGGAGTTATGTATCTAACCTGTGAAAATAAACAACCTTGGAAAGGTGATGAAGTGTCCACCTGGTGGTCTGGTAAAACTTGAAGGAAAAGATGGAAAGATGGAAAGGACTACATGTACCTCGAGACAGAGCTAGAAAAAAATCAACTTAACCATCTCATTTTTCAAATAAAAGACATCCTCCTTTCCCACTCACTCAGGGAATTCTGCTGAAATAAAATCAATTATATCAAATGAGTGCAATGTAGGAGAGGGTATGCAGATAACTTAGTCGGGGCTATGGATGTTCATTGGCAATGGAGCAAGGTCTGTGATGTCGGGGAATGATGATAACTAAAAGGCCTGGTGCCAGTGAATGCTTTACTTGACTCTTGTAAAAGAGGGTGTGGGTCATGATTATAGGAAACAAAGGTGGAATAAAGGTTGAAACCCCACAGACAGGCCCATAAGCACCAATCGGTGAATTTCAAATGCAAGGATAGAAGAGGCTCTGATAAAAACTAGTTAAATTATTAACCATATTTTTTCATCAGCTAAGCCCGAGGTAGGAACAAAGATTCTTCTTTCACCCACTAAGTCGCCATTTGTTGAGAACTCAACACACCCTAAAAAGCCTTATCATTTTTTTTTCACTTTTTTGGGTACCACTTGGGTTTTTGCATTGTCTGACTCGAATTCAGGTTGGGAAATTATTTTTCTTTGTTTATTTTCATGAATATCATCACTTATTCAAGTTTTTTTTGTTTATGGAACCCCATGACTAAAATACCTTAACACCTGAATTAAGAATCGGCATCCAAACACTACACCTAACACGTTTAGATTCGACGTCAGAAAGAATTCAAGTAAGTAAATGAACCACTCGGAAAACAACATTCGTCGAGCATCGATATTCATCGGCATCAGAAGAAGGAAGTTTTGGTTTGCATAAGTTTGTCGTACAAAGGCTCGAGAGGTAGCCGATCCTCTTCGGCAACAGTAAAATATGAGGAGGACGGACGTTAATAAAGAACAAAAAGAAATATTTGATAGTCGATGCCCGACGCACTCTATCGGGATCGGGGAAAACCCAGAAGGATTACCACCAACATTTTGACCATGATAAATTTATCCTCGGTCGTCGATCCCCAATACGTTTTCGGCATCAAGACTTTTTCAAGGGAGACGATATGAGAACACTTGGGTAGGTTTATCGTCGATCGCCAATCCTTGACACTTTTCGGCATCGACAAGCTAGGATTTGGTTTTAGAATGAATAACTTAAGGAAATCCCTGACTCCGACTAATACGAGCGAATTAAGTCACTGGTCTCCAATGCCACGTGTCTTTACCAGGTAAGAGGGTCATATAGTCTAGTTTTATCCTGAGTCATTCTTAGTTCCCAAGGTGCGAGTCACACCTCCCAGTCATCTTTGCCGTATCATCACTGTACGGTAAGACCGATCGGTGTCAGAGATTTTGTAGGAGAATATCAATGCAAATGT
The DNA here is from genome assembly GCA_009831015.1 of Picea engelmannii. NCBI lineage: Eukaryota > Viridiplantae > Streptophyta > Pinopsida > Pinales > Pinaceae > Picea > Picea engelmannii. Next base: position 356,086 of record ML776873.1, read on the forward strand.
TTGTAGCAAAATCCTGATCCCTGATCCTCCCACTGAAAAAGTGACACGACGTGACATTTTCAGCATTAGATATGATCATATTTTGGACATTTAAGGAGATAATCAATACCCGATCCCACATTAGTTTCTACCTCATGCACCAATTAAAACAACATTTTTGAAATCACCGATAGACCACATCACCACTCGTGCCTCCGTCATCAACCCACGATGAATTCAAGTTTTAACTCCTCTAAATATTCGGCGGCAGATTTATTGAAATTTCACTCATGACCTGAATTGAATGGCTGATGCGACGCAGTAATATTTTCCCTATTTAAATCTCTTGAACCATTGTGAACAAATTCATTCTACACGTAAGAGAATTTTGGAGCATCCTAAGGAGAAAAAACAAGCAAACCGAAGACTATACTGACCCCTGTGATTATCAAAATCAAGTTTAACATGCTTCAGAGGTATGTATCCAATTCTGTCAATTCGTTGGTTATAATTTATATGTGTTCATATAGTTTTTTACACAGTCTCTAAACTCCACTCAAGTTGTAGGAACAATTTCATCGAGAAATACAACCACCAAATGCTCGCCAAGAGAACCAAATCTAAAAGAACCGAAGATAGGTGAAGGTTCTTCTCCAGGGACCACAAGGCAATTGGAGTACATCCCTAGGCCAGACCTTTCATCAAGACAACAACAAAGAAACTTTTCATCCAACCTTCAGCCTTTAGCGATACAGAGGCAAGCACTAGATCTAAGGTAGCATTGCCACAATGGGGGGATCTCTTCAACAGGATTAGCAGAGAGGAATACCCGAAGTATATCCCACACAACGACCCGGATGTAAGGGCGCTCGATGACTAAGTGTTCACCAACATATGATGGTCATATTTACACATGGTGGCGAGAAGAACCCCCATTTTTCCCTACATAGAGGTTCTAAAGTGGCTCATCGACCACATGGATGGGTGAAAATGTTTGATTAATGATGAGAATGGTGAGTGTGTCAGAGTTTTCCTCCAGACAGAGGTCCAAAAATACTACAAGCTCAGGGACACGGAGGAGCAGCTCAACATGGACTTCGTGGTGAATTTCTATGAACTCCATGACACTAGATGATTGATGGCCTCATGGTGGAGGGAAGACAAGAAATTCACCAATCAGAGAAATGGATGGTATGAGACAATTAACCTAAGGGAGCCATACATCTATTTGATGGCTCTCATCTGTCGGCTATACGGAGAAAGGGATTTCTCCAAGTTTTCTGAAGCTTAGATTCCTTTGGCATACATTGTCACAATCGTCAGGTGTAGCTTCAACTGGGGAGAAATAGTCTCCAAACAACTAAGCATATGTGTGCAGCAGGCTCAAACGCCGAAGGAAGAAGAGGCACCAACTTTCTACATGACCTTGTACCTACTCAATGTCATGTGCACTAGGAACGTCTTCTCCGGCATGAATCTGAGATGGCATGTTGCAGATCTCCCGGTACACATCTACTTCAATGTGCTATGGGAAAATAGGTACAAGAAATCCTACTCCCTCATCTGCAATGAATTCATCGCCCGTATTTATTTTATTATTTTTAATAAGGAATTCCCAAGGCTATCGGCAGCATCCAAGAAAATGATATCCAAGGTAGGTCATTGGTACTTGGACGAGCACGCCACCTACATCATGGTGTTTGGGGCCTATAGAGCACCACATCGTTTACCAACCCATGTCCCAGACTGGCTCGTCGTGGGAGAAATTTTCTATCAGACCATCATGTAGGGCTATAATGCCAAAATGGTAAAAGACAAGAAATGAGCCTTCATACCCTACGGTTTCAATGTGGGGTTCTATCTGGTAAAGGATACTGATAAAAAAAAATAAGAAGAGCTTAGCCAACTTGAGTTTAGGTTTCCTACAGGCTGATTCTGCAAGCATGATCCTAAAGGCTTGGTCCTGCAAAATGCTTCACAGGTGTCAACCTGTTGGATGTATGCTCACGATAATTTTGAGGACGAAGTCTTCATAGAGAATGCCCAGGACTGGGATGAGGTGGTATGGAGGATGGCCAACCCAAACATGACTAGGTTTAATTCCATGAGCATGGACGAACAGGTGGAAACAATATAATAGTCGTCTCAAGAGGTCCTCAGAGCCAGGGAAGAAATCAAAGCAATAGAGGCAACAAAGGTGCAAGGAAGGGGACTGTTCTTGACACCAGAGGCATAGACAAGGGGTCTGCACCTAATGGAAGAGGCACAGAGAGTAATTGATCATCTACAGAAAGACCCAGACCTCGTAGAGATGACAAGGGTTCCTATCGACAACCCAATCGAAATCTGGGAAGGACCAAGTGACCCAGAGCCGATACAAATTGAAGAAACCATAGGGTTAGATAACCCTGAAGTTTCAACGCCATAGGTCGGATCACTAGGGGATGTTTCGGCTCAGCCCGAGACAGAGAGGAAATCAGGGAGAGAAAGTGCACCAAACCCCTTACACGACTTAATAACTATCTATGATGAGGAGGAGAGTTCGAAGGTTTCCCTGGTGACTCCGGTATGGATTACAAAGGAAAAGGAACCTGAGAAAGTATCTTCCCCAGCTCTCGATGCTCCAATTCAAATCCTTCCACAGAATGACCAAGAGGTCGAAAGTGTCTTGGACACTGAGCTAGTCGATACACGAGGGACCCAAGTGGACAGCCCAAAGGATGAGCTAGGATTGGGAAAAAAACAAGGAGGAATTCCACAATGGGAAATCGACATCTCGATAGTCGATTATCAAGTAAATCCTAAGTCTGCCCCTGATCCATCAATTTTGGCCAGTTCTTTACCTCATGATGAGAAAAAACTAGAGGCTAAACTTTTGGGACATACATAAGAAGTTCAAGAACCCAATATTGAACATATATACAAAGTTGGGAGCCTAGGAAACATTCTTACTTGGGGAGAGAAACAAATCCCTGAACCTATGGATGAGGCCACCAATATACAAGCCATCGCCTACGAAGGAAAGAGGAAATCCATGATGAATAGAACCACTAAGAAGAGGAGGCTTACTATGGACAGTTCCATCCTCATCACCATAGAGGAAAGTTTGATCATCACAGAGCATGCCAAGACATTCGAGCTCATCGGTGCAGGGATGGTGATCACAGATGCCACCCTGGATAGAGAATTAAAATATGAAAAGGAGTTGGACGCTGCGCTAAAGGAGTTGGAGCATCTACGCCATTTGGAGAAATAATACAAGGACTCCACACAGGCCGTGGTATTCTTGAGGAGAAAGTTCCAGGATACCTATAGTAAATTCATGAGTGAGCAGCACCTTTTCACTGCAGGGATAGCTAATTTCCAAGAAGACACCCTTATGGTACTGGCAATGTGTAAGGACATGAAAATATTGTATGAGAAATCCCACCAAGAAGTGGAAAGAATTGATTACATCAGCGTGGTTCAAAAGGCTTGAGACACCGAAGAGCACGGTATTTGGGTGCTAAGGGACAACAACATCAATCGTATAAGGAAGTCGGGAGAATATTGGGTGAAAATGGCCCAAGAACCTCATCAGGAGATCCAAGAGAAATGGGATGATTGTGAAAGGAGTTGGACCAAGATCAATTGGGTGATGAGAGACATCGGTCTCCCATAATTCGGCACACCCGAAGACTTTGTCGACTTGCATGACATGTTCAAACTACATGCAGAACAAGACTCATCCTGGACTGCGGATATAGAAAAGGTGGCGAACATGGCGCCAGGTCAAGTACAACAATTCATGTAGCACCCAATCATGGCTCAGACAGTGTTACAGCAGTTAAGTTCTAAATTATTCAAGTATCGGGCACAGACAGTGGACATAAAGGAGACCCTTTTTCTCCCGATGGACCAACATAGATTCATGTATGCCAACACATGCGAGGAACTCTTCGTCAACTGGTCAGAGTATGAGAAGAGTCATCCACTCAAGTGAAATCATTTGATGACTCTTATAAGACTGAGAGATGAAAGTGCCATGTGGCGATGTTTCGTTTTACTTAGCATGCACTTTTGATAGTTATTTTTAGTTAATAATTTTTTATAAATAGGAGGATCGACCTATTAGAAGAGGTCGATGGTTTTTGCAAAGACACTCATTTTTTTATTTGTAAAGAACTATTTCACAGCTACCTTAATTGATAAGTCTTGTTTAGGACCAGAGACAAGTTTTTGTTTTTCATCAAAAGCGTGTGTGATTGGATCTAAAGAAGAATTATTTCTGACTTTATCTCATGAATTGATGTTGTAACGAGTAAGAGCCTCTGAATCTGTTGATAAGTTATATGATTCAATATTTTTATAGTTCTTGTCTCTAATGATGGAAAGTAAATCGTTGTATTAATGTGTGATTAATGATTAGAGATAAGGAAACTATTTTTTCTTTCCATCATTTATTGCATGTATGTTTTTGTTTCGATAAATATATCTGATTCGATAATTGTAATACCAACAAGTTGATGTATTAGTACTAGGCTTGTCATAGGTGTGAGAATCATTGTTTTCATGTTTTAGCATGAGGGTTATCCCAAGCTCAGACTTCTTCAGTAGTTAAGCATTACCCTTTTATTACCCAGTTGGTTTATACCATCATTTATCATGTATCGAACCCACCTATAAGAGAAAATACAAAAAGAGAACGCTCAAACTGAAGGAGGATTTTTCACAAGATATCCTGTAAATCACTATGTAAAGCCCATCAATTAATTGGTTGGATCGCAATATCTGGAGAACCATTCCACTATCAAACGCTTTAGAGTCTAATTGGTCCTCAGTGGCGGGTTTGGTTCCTGTTGTTGAGTTAAAGGGATTCAGGACCGCTCAACAGGTAGTCTAGAGGGAAGGCTCAAGAAGCCTCTCCATGTATAAATATATGTATTATATTCGCAAATGAGGTTGTTGAATGTTGTTGTTGTTGTTGTTGAATGTTATTAGTATTGTTGTTGAAAGAGTTGTTGAATATTATGAAGAGTTGCAGAGAACTGTAGGAGTCCATGTACATATTTTGTTGAATGAATACAAGAAGAGAGGTTTGATTCCAAATGTATGGTGTTGTGTTCATCTGAATTATATTAGTACATGTGATGTTTCTTTATTCTCTCTGTGTTTTATTTGTTTATGTATATTTTATGCATGGATATTATTTTCATGGTTAAGTTTGGAAGCCTTTGATGTTTATGTAAGCTTCATTTGTTTCTCTTATGATATTCTTGGTGTAAGGACTACATAGTTCCCGCAAGGAGTGCATAGGCTGAGTTGATATAGACTCAAAAGCTCAGAAGAGATAACGTGGTTTTACAGTTGAAGTGAAAGGAGTGCATAGTTGTTCAGTTGAAGTGAAAAGAGTGCATAGTTTCTTAGTGGAGGGAAAATATTGGAGAAGACCCTTGCAAGGAGTGCATCGGTCAAACACTTTGTTTAAGTGTTGAATAAGTCTCAGAGGAGATGAGCACAAGGAGTGAGCAAAGGAGATTTTATTCAAAAATATCTAAGTCTAAAACTCGTTGGAAGTTCCAGGGACACAAGGAGTGTGCCCGAGGTCTATAAAACTCGGAGGAACAAAGCTCATAAGAGACATAAAGCACAAGAGTTCCACAGGAGGGACTTAGAAAATTTCTAATTCAAAATATTCAAAGTGCCAAAGGAGTGCACAGGAGGGTGCCAGAGATTCTATTTATCTTGTGTAGTCAAGCTCAGGAGGATTAGCGACCGGAGTCCCTTGAAAGGGAAGGATTTTTATTATTTAAAAGTTGAATGGATGAGATCCATTCAAGAGAATACAAGATCATTCATCACCATCGGATCTGGTGGAGTAGCATGGGGATTACCCCTCTGAATTTGGCACAACCCGAAGGAAGACATTGCAGAGGGATAAAAAATGAACAGACGAGATCCATTTGGGGTTTCGCCAGAGGTATGAAAACTATAAGATATAGAAGAGTTGCGTGAGGGATAACTCTTGGAGTGCTTCGACATTCTGCATGTTTGGAGGATCAAAAGTGTAGACAATTTGGGACCCCTGAAGTCCCAAAGGGTGGAGAAAATTTCCACCATACATTCCAAGGGACACGTGTCAGCAGATCCCAATATCTGGAAGACCGAAGGTTCAAAGAATATGTACTCTGAAGGAAAGGAGTGGAAGGTCAGTGGGAGAAATAAATGCCAAAGTCCCGTAGGCATGGATTCATCCTAGCCTTCGATCTAAAATAGGACATGTGGCGAGCAAAGAGAGCCTCCATTACTCCAGTGTGTGGGGGTACTAAGGATTTGTAGTGTGAAAATGCCCAGACTATCGGAGTCTAAAGCTAGATCTGGGTCATCCATTAGATGAAGTGTGGTAGCCGTAGATTTTGGGCCTCAATGAATTTGCAAGGTTAGTGCTCCAGGGGTTGGCGAGAGTTGAGCATCCGGAACTCCCAAAGCCTGAATTAGCAGAGTTCATGTCATTCATCGATATGACAAGGAACAAGAGACGTTTGATCTCCTTCGGTGTTCGACTCTCTGGTGGAAGTTGTGTGTTGAAGCAAGTAAACCCTTCGAAGTTGGGGTCTCTAAGGTGATATCCACAGTTCATTTTCCCTACATTGTGATCTTTTGATCTATGATAAAGGTTCAACACTCTGTTACTCCGACATTCAAAAGTTTTTGGGTTTCTTCTTGTGGGAACTCTCAAAGTGTGTCATCCCCGAAGTCTCGAAACTTTTGGGGATAGAAAGTTTGGCCCACAGTTTTATCCCTCATTCTCTGAGGAGGTTCTGTCAGTTCTCGAGGACTCCTGAAGGTGCGAATTATCATTCGAGTGGTAGTTGGAAGGTCCGTGTAACAGAATTTGGGCTCAAAGAGAGCCTACGAGCTAATTTAAGATCCTGAAGTTAACGATCCTTAGACCGGGAGGTCAAGCGGTCCCTAGGAGGTGGTGAGGGTATGCATCAAGTGGTATCAAAGCCATAATTAATCTCTATAAGAGAAGAATATAGCTTGGAACCATGCCATAAAAAAAATGATGGGATAGACCTATAGCAAATCCAGCCATGGAAGAAGAAATGAGGAAACTCTATGTGAGATTGGATGCCATGGAGACAACAAAGAGAAGAGAACCTGATGTTGGTGACATCAACAAATATTAGAGTGAATAAATGGAAGTAGAAGGAGCTATAGAAGGAGACATTGTATAGGAACGCTTGTTGAAAGCGGTTGCAAAAATGGGGGCCATAGCAAAAAATGGAAATCCCGATGTATGAAGGAAACTTGGATGTTGAGGAGCAGTTTGATTGGATAAGGGCCTTAGACAAGTACTTCGATTATGAATAAATCAAGGATGAAAATAAGGTTAAGCATGTTGTTACCATACTGAAGGGACATGTAGTGCTATGGTGGGATGAATTGCAAGCCGATAGAAGGCAGAAAGGTAAGAAAAAAATCAAAAATTAGGATAGGATGGTAGCTAAATTGAAAGTTAAGTTCATAACCAAAGACTATCAGATCAATATGTTCAAGAGATTGCAGAACTTGAGATAGAAGGGCTTGTTGGTGAAAGAATACACTAAGGAGTTTTACAGATTGAACATCAGAGAAGGACATAGAGAGAGCGACAAGGAAAAAGTTTCCAGGTATATTAATGGCCTGAGATATGAAATTCAAGAGGAAATCAATATGATGACAATGATAACAGTGGAAGATGTTAATCAGGAAACACTGAAAGTAGAGGAGAAGGTGGCCATAAAACAAATCCAGTGAAACAAAGGAAAAATTTCAAGCAGAGGCAAGGGAACTATCTGGGAGAAGTTCTAGAAACTCAAACCTGAAGCTGGAAATTATCACAGTCATAAAGAAAGAGGAGGAAGTTCTAGAGGTGGAAAATATGGTGGCATAAAATATTTTTCTTGAGGCAGAGGAGGAGAAGTGAAATGCTATGCCTATGGAAAGACAAGGAATATGTCTTGGGAATGTCCTAAGAGGAAGAAGAAAGAAGGAGGTGGAGAAGCTCACATTTACGAAGCTCAAAGAAGGAATGTTGAGGCTAAAGCAGCGGAATATGGGAAGTCCCTCAAGATGAGGAAAGTTCTCTTAAAACCGGAGAAAGAAGCAAAAGATCCAGTTCATAGAAACAATTTATTATAACTTCTTGCAATACCAAGGACAGGGTATGAAAAGTAATCATAGACAGTGGGAGACTGATAATTTGGTATCCACAGAGATGGTGGAAAATATGGAGCTAGATACAACTACACATCTAAACCCATACAATGTATCATGGCTGCAGAAGGGACACTAAGTCATGGTAAGTCAACAGTGCAATTTTGAATTCAATATATGAGGTTATAAAGATGAGATTTTGTGTGATGTAATACCCATGGAAATTTTTCATGTTCTATTGGGAATAATGTGGCAATTTGAAAGAAATTTCATACATGATGGGCGAAAAAATACTTACACCCTTGAGAAGAATGGTCGTACACATATGTTGTTGCCAATGGAGGATAATAAAGTGAAGGAATAAGCCAACCCAATCATACTTATCATGAGTGAGAAGGAACTCTTGAACGAAATCAAGAAAGAATAGGAGATGCAGTTTGTTGTGGTGAGAAAGCCCAAAGTCATCGTTATAAGCACTTTTGTGGATGATCCTCCTGTAGAGATTCATGAATTGTTGGATAAATTTGTTGAAATCATGGTGGATGAATTACCTCTTTCTTTACCACCCATTAGGAGTATCAATCACCACATTGACCTTACTCGAGGAGAAAGTTTACCAAACAAAGAAGCATATAGGTTGACACCTTAAGAGAATGAAGAGGTCAAAAATCAAGTCCAAGAGTTGTTGGATAAAGGTTTGGTCAAAGAAATTTTGAGTCCATGCGCAGTACCAACTGTTTTGAGTCCAAATAAATATGGAGGTTAGAGAATGTGCATAGATTCTAGAGGCATACAAAATATTACCATCAGGTATAGATTCTATTTACCCATAATGGATGATTTGATGGATTTATTGAGTGGAGAAAATTATTTTTCCAAGATAGACTTGAAGAGTGGCTATCATCAAATAAGAATGAGAGAAGGAGATTAATGGAAGATAGCATTCAATACAAATGAAGGGTTGTATGAATGGCTTGTTATTCCATTTGGCTTAACATCTGCCCCAATAAAATTCATGAGATTGATGAATGAAGTACTCAAAGACTACATAGGTAATTTTTTAATTGTGTATTTGGATGATATCCTAGTCTTCAGTGAAATTGAATAAGAACACTTAAGGCACTTGGCCTTAGTGATGAAGAGGTTGCAGCAGAAGAAGTTGTTGATAAATTTGAAGATATGTTCTTTCATGAAGACATAACTTATATACATGGTTTTTGTGATCTCTTCAAATGAATTGAAGATTGATCTAGAAAAGGTGAGGGAAATCAAAGAATCGCCTTCTCCAAGAAGCATATTTGAGGTGAGAAGGTTCCATGGATTAACAAGTTTTTACAGGAAATTCATCATGAATTGCAGTGGCATTTGTGCACCCATAATGAACACTATAAAGAAAAAGCATAAGTCTTTTAATTGGACAGAGGAAGCTAAAAAAATATTTAGAGTATTAAAGGAGAAGATAACAGAACAACCTATTCTGGTTTTGCCAGATTTCAAGAAGATATTTCAAGTGAGGTGTGATGCAAGTGGAGTATCTATTGGTGCAGTCTTGAGCCAAGAAAATAAGCATGTTGCTTATTTCAGTGAGAAGATGAATGACACTAAGAGAAAATATTCTATGTATCATAAAGAGTTTTATGCTATAATACAAGCTCTAAAAAAGTGGAGGCGCTATCTCATTCTGAAGGATTTTGTCTTGTATAGTGATAATCAATCTTTACAGTTCATAACCAGACAGGAGAAACTGAACAAAAGACATGCTAAATGGGTAGAATTCACGCGGAATTTTACTTTTTTTACTAGGCACATTAGTGGTAGCGCTAACAAAGTTGTTGATGCTTTGAGCAAGAGATGTCTGATTATGCAGGAATTTCAAGTGGATACCTTGGGGTTTGAACACCTTAAGGAAATGTATCGTGAAGATCCATATTTTAAAGAGGCTTATGAAGCATGTGAGAACCATTTTCTAAGAGACAAAAGTCAATGGATAGAGTATATAATTCAAGATGGACTATTGTTCAAAGGAAATCAACTCTGTATTCTGAAATTCTCAATGAGAGACAACATGTTGAAATAAAAACACAGTGGAGGATTGGATGGACATTTCGGACATGATAAGACTTATGCAAAGTTGAGTTCTTCATACCATTGGCCAGGTATGAGATCCGATGTGAAGATATTTGTGGATATATGTAGAGTTTGTGAGTATGAAAAAGGGAAGCAACAGAACATTGGTCTGTATCAGCCATTTCCTATTCTAGATAGGTCATGGGATGCAATAAGAATGGATTTTTTGTTGGGATTGCCAAGAAACCAGAGGGGAAGTGATTCCATATTTGTTGTGGTGGATATATTTTCAAAGATGGAACATTTTATACCATGCCAGAAAAACAGTGATGCTACACACATAGGAAATTTATTTTTCAAGGAGGCTGTGAGATTGCATGGCTTGCCCAGAAGTATGGTCTCATATAGATATACCAAGTTCGTGGGATACTTTTGGAAAACTCTATGGAAAAGGCTGAGGACAAATTTGTCTTTCAGTTCAACATATCACCCTCAGACAAACGGGTAGACTGAGGTGGTAAATCGGAGTTTAGGGAGTTTGTTGAGGAGTTTTGTCACTGAACATCATAGTCAGTGGGATCAGATTCCCCCCCAGTCAGAGTTTTCTTATAATGATTCTCCAAATAGAAGCACTAGAAAATGTACATTTAAAATAGTGTATGGAATGCATCCGAGAGGAATTTTGGATTTGAGGGACTTGAAACATAATGAGTTCTGAAGTGTCAGAGAAGAATACTTTGCTATAGAGATGTAGAAGCTTCATGATCATATAAAGAGACAGCTACAAGATAGCAGTCAGAAGTATAAAATCCAAGTTGATCAGAAAAGGAGAGAGGTTCATTTCAATTTTGGGGATCAATTTTTATCACACCTGAGGAAAGAAAGGTTCCCAAGGGGAACATATAATAAATTGAATATGAAGAAAATAGGACCATGTAAGATCTTGAGAAAGTTTGATGCAAATGGTTATGAGATTGAGGTGCCAGAGGATGTGGGAATATCACTCATATTCAATATTGTAGACCTATACCCTTACAGGATGGATGATACAGGAGGATAAAATGATCAAAAGGAGATTTAGTGGGATAAACAAATTCCAACAGCAGAAAGGCCAAAAATGAAGAAAATCATAGACCAAAGGATTGGTAAAAAGACCAGGAGGAAAAATTATTTTGAGTACCTAGTGAAGTGTAAGAGTCACCTAGTAGAGGATTCTAGTTGGGTGAATGAATATGACATTCTGAAGCATGGAAAAATAGTGCAGGAGCTCATAGATAGGAGTCCATGAATTTTTGGCCAGAGGAGGATGATGCAGGAGCATCACCATCAACAGTTAAAGAGGCCAAGTGGAGGACAACTCAGCACCCAGGGCACGGATTTGAAGTCATTTTTTGAATTCTGAGGAGAGCGCGTCTTTCTAATTTGAAAGGATTGTAATTTAAATATTTTAAATGTTTTGAGGCAAGAGCCATCACATAAGGCCATCAAGGTTGTAATCGTTTTAATTATCAAATAAGGTTGTACAGATACTGAGTATCGAATCATATCTAAATGTAATTTCCATTCAATGTAATAGTCCTCAGTAGATGAATTCATTAACTATGATAGGATAGCACTAAGGTAGTCTGGAGGGAAGGCTCGAGAAGCCTCTCCATGTATAAATATATGTATTATATGCCCAAATGAGGCTTTTGAATGTTATTTTTATTTCTACTGAATGTTATTATTATTGTTGTTGAAAGAGTTGTTGAAGCTTATGAAGAGTTGCAAAGAACTATAGGAGTCCATGTACATATTTTACAAAATGAATACAAGCATAGAGGTTTGATTCCAAATGTATGGTGTTGTGTTCATCTGAATTATATTAGTACATGTGATATTTCTTTATTCTCTATGTGTTTTATATGTTTATGTATCTTTTATGCATGGATATGTTTTTCATGTTTAATTGTGGAAGCCTTTGATGTTTCTGTAAGCTTCATTTGTTTCTCTTATGATATTCCTGGTGCAAAGAGCACATAGTTCTCATAAGGAGTGTGTAGGTCGAGTCGAAATAGACTCAAAAGTTGAGAAGAGATAACGTGGATTTACAGTGGAAGTGAAAGGAGTGCATAGTTGTTTAGTTTAAGTGCAAAGAATGCATAGTTTCTCAATGGAGAGAAAATATTGGAGAAGACCCATGCAAGGAGTGCGTCGGGAAAAAACTTTGTTTAAGTGTTGAATAAGTCTCAGGGGAGATGAGCACAAGGAGTGCGTAAAGGATATTTTCTTCAAAAATATCTAAGTATGAAGTTCGTTGGATGTTCCAGGGATGCAAGGAGTGTGCTCGAGGTCTATAAAGCTCGGATGAACAAAGCTCAGAAGAGATAGCAAGCACAAGATTTCTGCAGGAGGGAATTAGAAAATTTCTAAGTCAAAAGCTTCAAAGTGCCAGAGGAGCGTAGAGGAGGGTGCCATAGATTCTATTTATCTCGTGTAGTCAAGCTCAATAGGATTAGTGATTGGAGTCCCTTGAAAGGGAAGGAGTTTTATTATTTAAAAGTTGAACATACAAGAATCATTCAAGAGGATCCAAGATAATTCTTCACCATTAGATCTAGTGGAGTAGGACAAGGTTTACCCTTGTGAATTTGGCACGACTTCAAGTTTAGGAGAAGTCCCAGATCAATCCCAAGGGAGACATTGTAGAGGGATAAAAAATGAATGGATGAGTTCTATTTGGGGTTTCGCCAGGGGTCTGACAACCATCAGATATAGAAGAGTTGCACGAGGGATAACCCTTGGAGTCCTTCAACATTCTGCATGTTCTGAGTATCGAAAGTGTAGAGAATTTGGGACCCTCGAAGTCCCGAAGGGAAGAGAAAATTGCCACCGTTGATTCCAAGGGACATGTGTCAGCATATCCCAAAATTCGGAAGACCAAAGGTCCAGAGAATCTGTACTCCAGAGGAAAGGAGCAGAAGGTCAACGGGATCAAGGACTACCAAAGTCCTGAAGGTAGGGATTCATCCTAGCCTTCGATCTAAAGGAGGACACATGGCGAGCGAAGGGAGCCTCTATTACTCTGACATGCAGGGTTAGTGAGGAGTTATAGTGTGAAAATGCCCAGACTCCCAAAGTTCGAAGCTAGATCTAGGTCGTCCATTAGACAGAGTGTCGTAGCTGTAGATTTTGGCCCTCAATGAATTCTCAAGGTTAGCGCTTTGGGGATTGGTGAGAGTTGACCATCCAAAACTCCCAAAGCCTAAATTAGCGGAGTTCATGTCAGTCATCGATCTGAAAAAGAACGAGAGTCGTCTGATCTCCTTTGGGGTTTGGCTCTCCAGGGGAAGTTGTGTGTTGGAGCAGGTAGACCCACCAAAGTCTGGGTCTCCGAAGTGATCTCCACCATTGATTTAAGCGATGTTGTGAGTTGTCGATTAGTGCCAAAGGTTCGACACTCCATTACTCCGTGTTCGAGAGGTTTTGGGTTCTGAATTGTGGAAACTCTCGAAGTGTGTCAGCCCTGAAGTCCCGAAACTTTAGGGGACAAAAATTTTGTCCCACGGTTTTAGACCTCAGTCTCCGAGGAGGTTCTGTCAGTGCTCGAGGACTCCCAACGACGTCAATTAGCATTCGGGTGGTAGTTGGAAGGCCTGTGTAGTGGAATTTGGGCTCAAAGAGAGCATGTGAGGTAATTTAAGCTCCTGAAGTTAACGATCCTTAGATCGAGAAGTCAAGTGGGCCCCAGGAGGTGGTGGGGGTCTGCAACATAATATCTCTACTAGGAACTCAAGGGAACTCACTTCTAGGAAAACCACCAACAAAAACAACAACAACCACTTATTTTTACAATGCAAGTCACTCAACAATTCACTCTTCAGGCATGACAACCTGGCTCTTCATTATTCATATCCAAAATTATCCAAAAACACTCGAACATGCTCTAGAATTTTCCTAGCCTTGTGGATTTATCTCCCAATCTCTTCTCCCCTATTCTTTGCTTATTGTTCATGTAAAAAACCTGAATGTGTAAAACTGCCTATTACTACCCATACAAATTTCTTCTATTTTCCCAATACTGTTGACTTCTCACTCTTACAAATGTTGATTTTAATTAAACCCCATGATTCTAATAACTATGTTTTGTGACTCTCAAAACCACCCTCTTACATGATCTTAATTATTGGGCTCTCATACATCAAACATAAAATATAATTTTTTCCCCAAATGATAATAAAATTTAGAAATATGGGTTTGAATTAATACCCATAAATGATTTCCCCCTTGGACCCCTTTTTAGACACTCCCTAGGAATTCCCCCTTTTCTTGTGGATTAATCATCCCCCCTATCTTTTCATATCTCTAGCAGACGCTATCACATTATATTTATTAAAATTCAGAAAATACATTTCACATATCACATCGCTTGGTCATAGCCACATTCATATCTTCATTATGTGTTACTTAAACTGGGGACCATAGTCGGTATGTTACATTCCCCCTCCCCTAAAATTGTGCATCATCCTCGATGCACTACACCATGCTGAAATACATATAAATATTTACATCACAATATTTAGAGAATAAAACAAAATTATGCAATTTTTACCCTCCAACAAAAGTCCCAATCATAATTTCTCGTTCTTCTCATACTGCTGACCCAAGGAATGTGCCCCCTTCACTACCTTCATTCCATCGATCTGCACCATTACTTTATTAGGGATATCAATGCAAGTGAGCAAGACTTTCTGAGATGTGGTTCCAGAAACCGGCTACCCAAAAATGGAGTCTAACATTTTCAACTTATATTTTCTTCAAAATTGACAAAAAATTGCAAGTATTCCTCCCACATAATTTCTTCATGCTCCCACATTGCATATTTAGGACCGTAGCAGGTCCATTGAATCTTTACTAACCCTATTGATTTATGATATCCAATTTTCCTAGTGTATGACACATTGTACATTTAATACCCCAAGGTCGATGCCCTGCTGAATTGTAATGATGTTTAATGAATTTTATAGGATGGTGAGACAAGTATTTATAAGCTGGGAGGATTATATGTTTATTAGGCCAGAGAGCCTAAATGTTAAGGACAGTGAGCCTATTTTTGTATATGTATTTATGAAAACCATTAATGAAAATAAATCATTGCATGTATACCAACCACAAAGAAAGATTTATAGGGGACTAAGCTCCACTGACAAGGGAAAGGGAATGGGTTGAGAGGCTAGGAAAAGGGGGCTAAGCTTGAGGGATTAACCCAAAGGAATATTATAATGTATTTTCCTAAAATACTAAGGTTTGGGAAATAAACCCTATTATCCTAAGTTCCTTTGGGAGAAAGGAACGAACTCCAAGTGGA
Source organism: Picea engelmannii (assembly GCA_009831015.1). NCBI lineage: Eukaryota > Viridiplantae > Streptophyta > Pinopsida > Pinales > Pinaceae > Picea > Picea engelmannii. The sequence continues at coordinate 371,660 of ML776873.1, forward strand.
GAGGAACAAGCTCCCAAGAGAGCCAAGTGTCAACCTGGGCGCATGCAAATTTATGTGGGAAAATACATCATTGTGGGGGTTCACTAACCATTATTGTCATCTATTTCCCCATTAACTAATGCACTGAGTAGGCACGCAGTTAGCCAAATTCATCCATTGTTGACCTATGCAACCTCTGAAACCTGCAAACTGTGAAGCTTACCTGTTTTGCCTGTGACTACGCAGTTCCTGAGCCATATCACACCCTAGACATTTGTTATTGCTACCCATGTTTACTCTAGAATGGTGTGGCTTGATGTCATTACCAGAACCCATACTCAATTTTTCTATTGTGGTTTGATGGGGAGGGTTGTCAGGCCCGTGGATTGAAGAAGTAGGTTGTCAGGCATGTGAGCAACTTTCTCTCCAGGTGAGAGAGATTGTTGGGGAAGTGATTTCCCCTGGAAGGAGTCCAACAACGACTACAGAGCTCTGAGAATTCCTCATCTATCTTGTTGTTGAAACCCTAGAAGGGAAGTGGAGTAGCTTATGGACTGTGGAACAGTGAATTTTTATATTCCCTGGGTGGGATAGGCATGTGGGGAATGAGATTCTGTGAGTGATGGGTGTAATTAGGCTCCTTGGAGGGAATCCTTCCTATTTCATTGTGAAACTTTTCATAGTCTCAGACTAGCCTAGAATTTCCTTTACCCTGGGTGGAGTTTACTCCCAGCTCGGGGGTGACCCATTGTTGATAGCTTGGAGTAGCAGGGTCTAAGGATGGGAGGTTCGTGGAGTCGGTGGCTTCCATAAAAAGATAAGTATCAATTCTATGTTAATTTTGCACGTTGTTTTAAGTACATGTCTAAAGTTTATCGAAATTTCATGTGTTTATTGCATGTATCTGTTTATTGTATCTTCTGCATAAATCTGTGTATGAGTAGAATGTTTATATCTATTAAATTTTCATTGTATATATATATATATGTGTGTGTGTGTGTGTATTAGAGTTTGAACAGAGTAGAGATTTTGGTAGGATACCTCAGCCCTGGGTTGGATGGGTATGTTACAACATGGTATTAGGGAATTAAAGTTTCGAGTGGCATGACCCAGACTGGGTGGTTAGGTACATTACAATATATTATCAGAGCCAAATTTTCAACACTGGCCCTGAATTGGGTCGTATAAGTTATTTTTGGAGAAAAATATCAGAGGGAATTGTTTTCGAGAGGGACAAAATTTGAATTTCAGAGAATTCCTGAGTGCTAAGGGACCACCTTGGCTATGTTAAGAATCTCAGGAGGCATAAAAGTTGGATAAACCATGAAAATCGTGGTATTGGGGCCATAAATTTTCACTTTGGGCCATTAGATCTATTCGGAAGAAGAAAAATCCCTCACACCCTTCGGATCCAGAGTTTCAGCGGTCCGGGGGTTGTGCGGTGTTTCAGTAGGGAAATCCTCTGAAGTACCGGAGTGATTCTTAGTCGTAGATCATTTGAGAGGAGGAGAACCATTAGATTTCCCAATTGGTTCGACGGTTCTATGCTCGGGGAAATCCGTTGGAGATTGCACGGTGAAGAAATCGTTGAAGTCTCGAAGCTATGAGAAGAAATTGTTTCAATAGTCGACAATTCGAGAGTTTTGTAAGTGAGAAGATGGAAAGAGATCTTCCGAAGTGTCGAAATCATGGAGTGTTGGAGTGACATGGACCTTTTCGGAATTTTGGTAGTTCGACAGTTTGAGAAAGTTTCTATGATAAGAAATCCCTGAAGTCCTGAAGCTCCAGATATGACGTGGCATGATGACATCACCTAGGGTGATGCGGACCTACTCTAAGTCTGCCACGTGTCACTTGATTTTGTAATTTTGATAGGCCCTTAGTACTGATTGGGACCTAACACATGTCACTCAATAGTGGGGCCATGTGTCACCACCTTGATTGATGACAGCTATACTATGTGGACACCGGGAGGTTAAGAGGTTCGAGCATTTGACATTTACGGAAAACTGTTGGAAGAACCTCCAGATCTCTGGAGTCCTATATTCTAAAAGTTTCTAAGTCACGAAGCATCAAAGTGATGTGGCTTGATGATGTCACCTGGGGTGGCATGGGTACACAAGATGCATGCCACATGTCAGTGTATTTTTTTCTTTTAAAATACTGATTTTTCCAATAAGAACTTGACACGTGTCACCCCTCGAATTGGGCCATGTGTCCACTTCTAGTGTTCTGCCACATGGCGTCAGGTCCTACATTCCAAAGACTTGGCACTCCAGAGGAAATTGGTCAAGATTTTTTCATTATGAGGACTCTCAAAGCTCTGAAGAGTGGATTAAGTCCTCACCATTGATTGGGAGAGGACACGCGATAGTAGATATCGTGATCCAGAGACTTGGTACTCCGGAGGAATTGTGTTTCCGATTGATTGAATAAAAACTCTCGGAGGCTGGAGTTAATATTGATCGTTCATCGGGAGATGACACATGGAGGAAGGAGAGGATATTCAGTATTTTTTCACTCCAAGAGATTTGTAGAGAAGTTCTTTGGAAACCACCAAAGCCGAGAGTCCAGGAGCTCTTATCCACCGTAGATCTGAACAGAGAATGAGGATTGTCAATCCACCGTATTTCGTGAGTTCGTCAGCTCGATAATCTGGGGTGTTTGTGATGTTCAGAAAGGGAAACCTCTGAAGCTCTGGAGTCCCTAAATTCCAAGGTTCTGGATAAGCGCCTATCACCCTAGAGCTTGGTCATAGCCCGTGGTCACATGAATTTGGGGGCCGAAGAAAAGGGCCTAGCACCCAAAATTTTGTTTTAAGAACAAAAAAGGGCTTAGAGAAAGAGCCCGTGAGGTTCTTGATTGTACATACCTACACCTAAAGGAGTAAGGAAGGCCTATAAACCTGAAGAAGGGATCCAACACAAATTCAAGAGCCAATTCAACTCTGAGTTGGAAGGATCCATGTACAATATTGCATCACTTAAAAGACAAATTGTTTAAGTATCCATAACGTCCTACTCAAAACTCAGAATTGAGCATGGAAATAGGAATTGGAAAGGTATTGAACAGTAGAATATAAATATTCACCCATGAATTGGATCTAAATAATTAATTTCTCAGGAAATCAACAGAAAATAAGTCTGATATATATTAATGAATCAAAATGGTTTGTGTTTTCATGAAATTATTAAGAACAATTAGCCTGACAAAGTTTCGTTGGCTACACATTTTTTCATAATTAACAGTTGACAGATCAGAATCAACATAGAGTGTAGAGAGATGGATGATATGTAGATAGTCTATAGTCAAGAATATGAAATCAGAGGGATGAATGTCCAGTTGGGTATGGAAGGAACCAATTCCAATGGACATGGAGGATAAAAGGAGGTAGACATAAATCAGGCTGAGACCATCAGAAAATTGTAGACATATTTCCATAGTCACAAGGCTGATAATTAAATGCTTGTGAAAGCCAAAGAGCAACATGATGGATTTCCAGAATAATTTTGTCAAAGGTTAAAGGTGCTTGGGGGTGGTTGCGTTCCTATGGTTGGGTGACAATATTATGATATTGTCTATGATAAAAGGAGAAAATCAATTATTTTAGTAGGTTATGGGCCCATACCACCTTCAGGATATTCTAAACATTGGAAGGTAGCATGGCAGTTTTTTATTAAGCTCGTTGTGGCACCAGTTGCAACTGCAATTAGGGTTTTTGATTGTGTAGTTGCAACAAACTCTAATACAACTCTTTGGGAACCTTAAGTTAAGCGCTGGACCTAATTTCTAGATACTCTAGTGTGCCTTATCCTAGCACACATGTTGGTACTCTCAACATGCAAAAACTTCAAGTTTGATTTTTTTATTAAAGTCAAAGTCAAAGGTTGACTTTTGGTCAAAATTAATTTGTGGTCAAATTTTAAATTTCAGAGTTTCTAGCTTGTTCTAATCATTAAACCTTTTTTATTTAGTTTCTAACCTCTTCTTGACAAGATGGTGTCTAGTTTCAGATTAGAAGACAAGTTGAATGATGTTGGAAACTTCAAAGGTATGCACTTGTATATGTTTTTCATGTTATATCATCTAGGAAACCATGAGTGTATTTTTTAGGGAATGCACAAGAGACATTTTCCAAGCAGTGATCTTGGATTCAATACATTCAAAGGAACAAACAATTGAGGCTCCAAGTTTTAGGTTTGATTGATCAAATTGTTAATATTTGCACATATCAAGTTTGATAGTTGCTATAGTTGTGACAATGATATTTGAAAGGTTGTATTACTGCTAGGTCTACTTGGTTGCATGTAAGTACTATTGATATAGATGGTTGTTTGCAAAATAAATAACATCTCCTCTAGGAGATATTTCTTGTTCCCGAGCATGTCACCTTGGTAATTCTATGATCCTTGTTACCATAGATATGTTCTTATGAAACTTTTATTGGAAAAAAAAATTCTCTTGTTGTTCTTGTTTCGGGCAGGTCATAGGTGATATCTATGAGAAGGAGCTAGAGTGAAAATTGAAAACATGGAGCATATGACTCCATCAATTTGTGAGACAAGTGGTCTCACCAAGTACCAATTCTAAAGGAAGCTATGATGGAATATTATCAATCCATCATGAAAACTGATGTATGGGAAATCATACCTAGACTTGAAAAAAAATATGTAAATGAGTTTACAAGATAAATCATGCAATAGATGGGAGTATCGATAAATACAAGGCAATACCCTCTCCCGGCACGAGGGACAAGAATATGATGAGACGTTTTATCCAATTACTAGATGCACCTCTATCAAAACCAGGATATCTCTTGCAACATCCATGGGTTGGTGTTTACATCAGATGGATGTAAAGACCACTTTTCTCAATAGAGTAATTGAGTATACATAGAGCAAGCTCAAGGTTTTGGGGCACACCCAAGAGAAGCCCATGTATGAAGAAGGCCTTGTATGGACTCAAGCAATATATAAGAGCTTGGTGCAGAGCCTCTCGTTATTCAATGTAAGAAGGAGTTAACCTTTGAATTTGATATGAATGATCTTGGTCTCATGCATTATTATTTGGGACTAGAAGTATAGTAGAAACGTGGTGAAATCTTCCTGTGGAAACGAAAGTATGTTGTAAATATTCTTTAGAAGTTTGGGATGATGGATTGAAAATCCCATGGTGACATATATGAGGAAGTTGAGAGACTCTGATTCTGATCCACTAGACTCATCCCTGTACTGATAGTTGATTATCTCATTGATGTATTTGGTGAATACTAGGCTGAACATTTTCTTTGTTGTGAACATGTTTAGCCATTTCCAGGTGGAACCTAGACAAGAGCATTGGATAGTTTCAAAGCATATCTTGATATATCTCTGTGGGATAATAACTTATGTTTTGAGATATACCTCAAACAGTGATGTATAGCTGCATGGATTTACTGAATCAGATTGGGAAGGGAGTGCAGATGAAAGAAATAGTACTTCTAGTGTATGTTTCAGTTTTGGATCTGCTATGATTTCATGCACTAGTAGGAAACAGAATTATGTTGCACTCATCACTGTAAAACCATAGTATATTGCAGCTTGTGGTGCTTGTATGGAAGCAGTGTGGATTTGTAAGCTATTTTATGAGCTGTTTGATCAGGTGTTGGATTCGATTGTGATATATTGTGATAATTAGATATGTGTGAAGCTCTCAGGGAACCTAGTGTTCCATGACAAGTCGAAGCACATTGAGATTAAGTACTACTTTCTTCATGATAAATTCCAGAGGGGAGAAGTGGTTCTCTAGTATATCTCCACTGATGAGAAGACTTCAGATATTTGGACGAATCCTTTGTCTAAGATAAAGTTTCCATACTTGAGGGACAAGTTGGGGCTCATGGAGATTTCTCCCTTGGTTTAAAGGGAGGAGATGACTTCATGGGTTGGGAGGGAGAACTGATATGTGGCATCATGGATTGTTAGTGAGTTGTGAATCTGTATCATGTTAGTACAACTCAAATATGATACAAATGGTTGGAGTTGTTGATACAGTGGCCTGAGGAGCATTGTGCTAGTACAACTTAGAGGTGGACATACAACTTAGATATGATGTATTGAAATAATTCCATTTATGTTCATTCTAATACAACTTAGAGATGATGTTGGTGAGACGCATCATGCTAGATATAGCCATGTGAGTACAATTTAGATATGATGTATTGGCATCCTGCTAGATATGTCATTCTAGTATGGATTAGAGATGACCATACAACTTAGAGATGATGTAGGGGGCTCATGTCATGCTATATATGATCATGCGAGTATGAATTCGATGTGGTATACAACCTAGATATGATGCATTGGCATCATGCTAGATATTTCATGCTAGTATAGCTTAGAGATGATCATACAACTTAGAGATGACACAGTGAGGAACTGATCTACATCATGCGAGTACAACTTAGAGGTGGCATACAACTTAGATATGATGCATTAGCATCATGCTAGATATGTTATGCTAGTAAAATTTTGAGATGATGTATATGATACTCCAGATCATGCCAATACAACTTAGATATGATGCATTCGCATCATCCTAGTATGACTTAGAGGTGATGCAACTGATGACATTGTTGATGCAGGATGATATCAGATGATATGATTTGATTGTTGTGGAGACTATATGTCTCTGCATAGTATTTGTATACTACTTTGTTGGATGTGTTCCACTGGTAGTGATTGTGTGTCACTGATTAATAGCTGTGTGCTACTAGGAGTGGTTGTGTATCACTGGGAAGTAGTTGTGTACTACTATGGATAGACACAATTGTGTTATATTGGATGGAATTGTAGCAGTTGTATTCTACTATCTGATTTCCATGGAGACTACCACTAGTGTTGGAGATGATTGTTAGCTATATGGATAGTCAGTGTGATGGTGGACAGACATTATCCCTTTGGAGAATGGTCCAGGTTAACAGATTGCTGATGTATCATGGATTGGTATTTTCCTAAGGAACATATTGTGGCTCGATTAGGAATATGGTTCAGGACCAATATTCTTCTGAGGCACAGTTATTGGCCCGATCAGGTTGAATAGTCCACCCCCCTAAGGACACGATGTCCCAATTAGGGTGGTTGATATGGGACCGATATTTTCTAAGGCATATGGGTAGAGATTGATCTCTATGGTACATATGACTCGATTAGAAAATATTCCAAGACTGAAATTCCTGTAAGAATGGTCTCTATATCCCATGGAGTGGTTTTCAACATCTGGGAGGACTGGCATTATTCTAGGATGTAGGTCTGAATTAGAAGAATGGTCCTTGTAGTCCATTGTGGGGTTTTCATCATCTGTTGGGACAACTATTCTTCTAGGACATATGTCTGGATTAGAACAATGGTCCCTATATCACTTTGTTGAGTGGGTGACTCATGCGAGACACTCTACTGAGTGCGTTGAGTTCAACACATGAATTATTCAGCATCATACCCGATTACTCATATGGAGTATGGCCTTGAGAGATGATGAAAACGATGATGTATGTTGATGCCAAGATTTTATCAGATGATATTGATAATGATGATGATGCTCTGGACTTTATCTGCATGATCATGAGATAGCCTATGTGGATATGATGATGTTACCAACATAATGGTCGGTGTGTTCTCAATACCATTATCGTTAATACCTCACTAGCTAGGAGGGATTGTTGATGTTACGGTAGTTGTGGGAGGTATTAACCTCCACGTGTAACCTTTGACTAGAATGGAATATTCAGGAAGCAAGGGAAACCCTAAATAGATGTGTGAAAAACCTAGAAGACAAGTTGGACTATAAGAATAAATAATATTAGAATATCATCTTCCAGAAATACAAGTCGGCTCCACAGGAAAAATATAAACATAAAATATAATTACCGGAAATTCAGGTCATCCCAACTAGAAAAGTCACTAGATAAACTAATATAAATATAGGACATTTTAGCTCATTTGTACAACCAGTTAGAGTGCAAGTATTGTGGAGAGATATATTTTCAACTACAATTGCAACTGCAAGGAGGAATAAGGGTGTATGTTCATCTCTTGGTGTTGGTCTCTCTCTAGCGCTATCAAGTGATATTCTTGGTAATTCTCTTGGTGATATTCTTGGTGATACGCTTGGTGATATTCTTGGTGATGTACTAGCTAAGTATGGTGCAAGTTTGAGAGAGTAGTACAGATGCACCTGCTGCATTTTTGTATGGTCCTTTTTCTGTGGATATGGAGACTCTCTCTTATGCGCTACCCTTGGAGAAGGAGAAATCTAGTTTTATTTATGTGTTGCTACAATTAGCAGCCAGGTTTTATCTATTGGTTCTAGTATGTCTTTTCAGAATAATTCTGTCAAAGTTTAAAGGTGTTCAGGGGTGGCTGCATGCCTATGGTTGGGTGATAATATTTTGATATTGTCTATAGTAAAATGAGCACATCAATTATTTTAACATGTCGATCATGAGGAGGCATGCCACTGAGGACTGCAAGATCCAAGGTACTAGTTGGTTTCTAGATCCCTCTCCTAGATATTGTACTAAATTTGATAGGAAGATATCCGTCGAAGGAGGGACTTAATATATCCCCCATCAATCAACATGAAACATACATTGAGAGATAATGTGAAGAGATAGAAAAACAAAGTACAACTAACACAGGGATGACTGACTCGGAAAGTAAAAAAAATAGTAGATGGATGACTCAAAATTAAAATTCCCTTGAACATATAGCATGATAGAATGATGATTTGGTGGCAAGACCCAAGAGCTAGACTAATATAGTGAAAAAAAACATGAGTAATTGAAGCACTCTCCATTATGACTAGAAAAGTAACTAGCCGAAGGATTATCTATGACTCATGTTACTGGTACGACTCCTAGGAAAGATATAACCCAATTGTAATATAATGAATCAAACAGGTTCCATGTTCAAAGGGGACTTGAATGACATTGAAATTACATAACTAGATCAATAGTTAAAAAACCCCACTCTTTTTTATATATATATATTTGGTTTTTTAGTGTCTCCTTCATGGTTTAACGAGAGCGAAAGAGAGTTAAAAGTGTGCTTGATAGTGTATTTTTCGTTTATTTTTAACTATCTCGAAAAACAGTTAAAAGTATACTCGTGAGATTTATTTTTCTTGTATTTTACAAGTCCAAAGAAGAGGTAAATTTTTACTTGTGATGATGTCTTTTTCATGTCTTTTTATGAGTCTGAAAAAGAGTAAAAAGGATACTCAAAATGGTGTCTTTTTCATGGTTTAGTGAGGATGAAAAAGAGTTAAAATTCATGATGAACAATGAGGAGGAGGAACATCTCTTATACTTGGCCGATCTTGATGAACAATGTCGTGATATTGTGTTGGCCAATGAAACTCATAAGAAGTGTGTCAAAGCCCAATATGATAAATATGTCTGTCCTCATGTCTTTTCGAAAGGTGAAAAGAAAGGTGGCTTGGTCTTAGTCTATGATTAGGATCATGATATGTTAGGCGCAGGTAAGTTTGAACCCATTTGGAATGATCCCTACATCATTAAATATTTCTTAAAAAGAAGGGCCTATGAGCTACTCAACCATGATGAGAATCTTCTTTCGGAGCCTTACAATGGGCTCTACATAAAAATGTACTATGCTTAGGCCATTCGGCCACATGACGATTTGTGCATGTGTGTGTTTTGGTTTTGGAGTGGTTTGATTTACTTTTTGTGTGTGTTTCTTTTCTCAAATTGTTGTGTATCATTCTTTATGCTTGATTTGCATATGTCATCATTCACCTCAGTTTACATGGGATATGTTGAATGTGCTAGTCGCAGTACCCAGAATGTTTCCTCCACTGCTTGGGTCATTTTCTCACCCACAAACGAATTGGTAAGTTCAGGGGGTATTTAACTTAGTCCTGCAACCTATAACATCGTAGAGTATAGTGTTTTCATTGAAATTTTGTCTGAGGCTCTTTCCCTTGGAATCAATCATTTAGTTGTCATGCTCGCTCCTAGCTTGTGGTCTCACAGTTGAATCGTACCTATAGTGTCAAAAATCATTCTTTTATACATCAGTATATGAGGGTTCTGTTAGCACCAGAAGTCACCTATGGATTGTGGCAGAGGTAATCCTAGTACCCATCAGTTTTTATATCACAATGAATAAATTTAAGGGGGGGTCTAATGGATGCAAAGTTAGGATGATATCGCTTTAACTCGGAAAACTGGGTTGGCATGCACATGCAGATGAGGTCTCGATCTAACTTCAAATAGTAATTTGAAGTAGGGGTGAGCAGGAAGAAGAAATTGAGGAGAAAATGTAAAGGTGTGTTATTGACATTCGGTCTTACAACAACTTAATGGAGGAAAAGCTTCGAATACAATATTCTCTTGGATCCAAAACTTTAGGAAGCTGAAAACGCTATAACAATACTACAATCAAACATACATAAAAATACAGCTACAACAAATCGAATGGATCATCCATGCCTGAGACTTTTAGTATTAGAGGAAAAAGAGATGGAACAGAAAGTTGATTATCATTAAACAAGAAGTCTCAAATTACACACATGACCAGAGAACCAGAAGTTTCATTAAAACTTTACAGCTGAGAGATTATCTCTACCATCGACACCAAACAAAATGGAAAAAATGCCTACATATACTCAGAACTGGATCCAAATGCCTAAGATGCGATCATGTCATGTGTTCAAGGCTTTGCATTGATGAGCTTCTCTGTCAGGTTGCACATGCAGACGTTGGTCAGACTGCCCATGCAGTCTTCTATCGGATGTGATCTCTGTCACAATGGACTGACATCTTGCTTCTGCAACTCATCTCTTTAGGGCCTTTTATTTATGGAAAGAGACGATGTCTCACTCACCTTCCTTGTTTTCATTAACTGCTTCATCGGGATCAGAGTGGGAAAAAGTCAAACCCGACACCTATCACTATGATTGGTCTTTGAATGCTGACTGTGGTGATTTGTGCTTTGTTGGACCTCTGTGGAGAGATTAGCAGACGGACAAGGATGTCGATGAGGAGGAGATGGCGAGATGGTTAGTGTGGATCGGCATGGAATCGATAAGAAATGAGTGTCCAGGTGGAAAACAGTGGTGGCTTAATGGTGATTGGAAAGGCGTAGGGGCCAACATGTGAGAGTTGAAGTATGACGGGGCAGAGGTGATGTGGCACTGAAAGACAATGTGGAGGTAGAAGGGGAGATTCGGTGGCTAAACAAGGTGGGGAAAACCCTCTTAGGTGGAGATGACAGAGAGTACGAGTAGGGGACACATGGCAGGAGATGATATATGGTCATAAGAGAAATAGAGATGTGATAGGTGGAAAGATGGGTGAGTGGAGGCCAGGTGTAGAGGAACGAAAGGTGATGACATGACAGCAGAGAGGGGACAGGCAAGTGGGTCTGTGAGTGGAAGACATGTGTCAGCAGGAAAGGAAGGTGGTAAGTGGAGGTGGTAAGAAGTCAAATAGAGGGGGGGGTAGGTGGTAAGAGGTATTGAATGGGGGGGGTCTGAGTTAACAAGGAGGCACCATGATAGTGCGGGTCCATGCCAGAAAACTACGTACTCGGACCCCCCCCCCCTTGTTAAAGGAAGAATTCTAAGGTGGGTCCGACTTGGGCTGAGTGTCATATATCTAAGCGCGCAAATCTCAGCTTCCCAGATCTATGCACCTCTTAGCACAATGCGCTCGAGCCCAAAACTTAGGATAAAAGGTAGAAAGTGGGTTTTTAACCCCCTTTTCGTCATTTTTTCGCCATGGGGTTATTTCCTAAGGGAAAAACCTCCCCCATAAAAACATATTTGTTAACATTTAGGATCCATGGGGGATATAGTCCTCCCTGGGAGGATCTAAGAACTTCAGAAGATTCAGTGCCTTAGTTGAGTTGTGGAGTCGACCATTAAATGGAAAGAAAATGATATTTACAATGACATGGGAAGCCATTCTTGGCTCAAACAAAGAACTTCTTCAGAAAATTCCCATTAACCAGGCCACCGAAAACTTCAACACCCTCTAAATTCTTCAACCTATAAGTATTATTTGGAAATATCGTAGAAACTTTGAAGGGTCCAATCCAGAGGGATTCAAACTTACCATGCTTTCCCTTGTCTTGTTTGGGTGCATCCCATTTGAGTACTAGATCTCCCAGCTGGAAATCCTCTTTACTGGTCTTCCGGTCAAAAACCTGCTTGATCCTCTACTGATGTTCATGCACTTTGTCCAGTATCTACTCTCTAGTCTACTGCACTTCTACCATCTGTTGTATACTTCTGATCATATCACTAGGCTCTCCTTGGCAGTCCTGAAAGAATTTTTCCATAAGCAGGGAAAGCTAAGAAGGAAAGATGGCCTCCATCCCATACACAAGATGAAAAGGAGAGACACCAAGAGATCTCTTTGTTGTCACTCTATCAGCCCACAGAGAAAATTTGAGCTTTGAATCCCATGCTTTCTTATTGTCCTCTAGCAATCTTTTGATGATATTTATAAGGCTCTTGTTAGAGGACTCTGCCAATCCATTCCCTTGGGGATAATAGGGGGTAGAATGAATCAATGCAATCCTGAACTACTCACAAAACTTGATCATAGGTTCAACTTTGAAAGATGCAGCATTATCAATGACGATTTTTTTCAGGCAACCAAACCTTGCCATAATATCTTCAAGAAAACCAATGATTACTTTGTGAGAATCACTCCTTGTGGGGATAGCTTCTATCCATTTGGTGAAATAATCTGTTGCAGTCAAAATCCATCTGTGCTGACCACTTGAAGAAGGATGAATTTCCCCAATAAAGTCTAATCCCCACTACTGAAAAGGTCCTAAATCTACAACGGGTTTTAATGGTAAAGGCTTGAGCTGCTTCTTCCCAGCGAATTTCTGACACTTAACACAAGCCCTTATTTTTTCACAAACATCAATGAATAGACTAGGCCAGAAATATCCAACCCTGAGAATCTTATAGGCTGTAGTCCTCCAGAAATGATGTCCCCCACATAGGCTGTCATGAAAATCAAACATAATATTTTGGGCCTCTTGCAAGTCTAAACATCTCAAGAGCACTCCCAGAGGGTCTTTCCAATACAAAACCTGATCAATAAGGAAATATTTAATTGATTTGAGCTTAAGATATCTTGCCTTGATTTTTTCCATACCATCAGGGGGCCTTAACTCCTGTAGAAAAAGTATGATGTCTTTGTACAAGATGCACTATGCCAATGGAGGGATGATTTGTGGGTATGTATGAGACAACTCAGTTTGTTTATTTTCTGAGAAGGTATTGATGAAGTTAACCCCCAAAGATTTGTAATTAGATTCAGCCAATATCTTGTCTAAACCTTGGCATTTAACTAGTTTGATGGGTCTTATTTCTAGCTCGAATTCAAGGATTCGAGCAATCCACTTACTCCCTCTTCCATCTATGTCAGGTTGAATGAGAATGTCCTTCACAGAAGCGGAAGGAACATATGCAATAACCTTTGAATGCATGACACAGATCCTGAAAGACTTGATGGATTTCACCAAAGCATAGGCCTACTTCTCCATGATGTCATATTTTATCTCTGCATCTCTCAATTCTCTCATGAAAAAGGAAATAGGCTTCTCTATCCCTTCATCATTCTTCTGCAATAAAACAACTTCCACTGTATCAAAAGAAGCAAAGGAAAAAATTAGAAAATACTTGGAGTAGGCAGGGTTGATGAGCACAGGTGCCTCAGTCAATTCCTTCTTGATTTGATCAAAGGAAACTCTGTACTCAGCAATCCATTTCACTTCATTCCCCTTCCTGAGCATGACTATGATATGTTTCACCAATTCAGCAAAATTTGAAACAAACCTTCTTAAAAAGTTGATTTTGCCCAAGAAGGAATGAACTTCCTTCTTGGTCTGGGAAGTGACAAGGTTTGAATAGCTTCTACCCTCCTTGAATCAATCTGGACTCCCTCAGCTGATACTATGTGCCCCAACAATTTTCCTTCCTTCATGGAAAATAGAGACTTTTTGGGATTGAGGGAAAGACCGAATTTTCTGCATTTTAAGAATACCTTTCTCAGATGATGACGATGTTCTTTATTAGATCTGGAGAAAACTATAATGTCATCCAGTTAGATGACTACAAATTTATCCTTTTCTCCAATGAAGGCGATATCCATGGCTCGCTGAAAGGTTGCTCCTGCGTTCATCAATCCAAAGGGAATTTTCGCATACATGAATGTGCCCCAAGGAGTGGTGAAAGCCGTCTTTTCTCTATCTTCAGGCAGGACAAAGATATGATTGTAACCATAAAAGGAATCAATCATGGAAATCCTAGATGCACCTATCACCCTCTGCAATATGTGTTCCATATTAGCCAAGGGATAATTGTCCTTCTTAGAGCTTTTGTTCTGGTTCCTGAAATCGACACACGGTCTGATTTCTCCGTTCTTCTTTCTTACTTGTACTAGGTTGGCCACCCATTCAGAATATCTCAAAGGGACAATTATTTGGGCGTCTAGCATATTCTTTACCTCCCTCTCCATAATAGGAAACAACATAGGATTTATTTGTCTTAATTTATTCCTAAATGGTTTGGCCTCCTCTTTCAATGGGATCTTATGGTCAATGAAACTTGTGTCGTATGTTCTGAGGTCTTCATAGGTCCAGGAAAAAACATCAGGGAATTCTCTTAATAGATCAGTTTACTCGGCCCTTTGCTCCCTCGACAAACTACTTGACAACTTGACAAATTTTGAATCCTCCTCTGTGCCAATATTGCACTCAGCTACATCGGCATCGTCATTAGAAATTTTACCCTTTACTACCACATCATTTCTGTCAAATAGTCTTTCCGAAGGAACTAGCCCCTTTGGGATGTGATTGCTAGGCAACTAGACAATATGATGATTATAAATTTTGTTCATAAAAACCTCAACATGAGGATCTATTTTAGAATCAGGATCTTGATCAATGTGTAATGCATAAAACTCATCAATAGTCTCTAGGAATCTTCTGATCTCAAGATCATCCTCAAGCACTTTCCAATGTTTAACATTGTTAGGTATAGAGGGTCTAAATTTCACTTCTACATCATACCTGAGCTTAGGTGGCAAGGGGACCCTGAAATTACTTGTTGAGACAGCCAGAGAATCAACCATGACATTCTCTTCTCTTGGAATAAATGAAATGTTGAAAGCTAAATAAGATCCCAGACTTCATTTATGTAACTTATAATGTGAGGCTTCTTGGCTTGATAAATATTTCTGATCTTATGGACAATTAACTCGGCATCCCCAAACACTAATATATCTTTAATCCCCATGTCTTTTGTAGCCCTCAAACCCAAAACAAGAGCTTCATATTCTGCCACATTATTGGTAGTTTCAAATTCTAACTTGTAGGAAAGAGATATAATTTCTTGAACAGGTGAAACAAAGACCACTCCGACACCAACACCTTCTCTAGAAGAGGCTCCATCAAAGAACATTTTCCACACAGAGGTAATCGAAGGAGAATCTTCAGAGAGATTAATGGATTGTTTTATGATTTCGAGAGGGGGTTCAGGGGAATCAGTGAGCTGCAACAAGATGGATTCTAAATCAATATCAAGGGAGAAAATAGGATGGTTGGTGGGGTCAGATTCATCACTGATAATGTAGGCCAACTAAGATTCCCTGTACAGTCTTTTATGCTCCCCTCCGAACAGAAGAATGGTAGCATATGTGAGGTCCATCTGCAATGTTCCCCCAAGTATCTTTATCCAAGATCTTGACAATAGCATGCCAAACTTGGGGGGAACATCATCCACCATGATATCCATGACCACACTTTTCATGGAAAACTGAAACAAGGTCACAACCAGATCTTTGATGACCCCAAGACATTGCACCTTCCTAGAATCAAAAGAATACAAGTTATGGTAAGTCTTTGTGATTTCTAATCCAAGTTCATCCATGAAATATTTGGGCATGATATTATGAGAAGCCCCTGAGTCCATCAAACAATTATGCATCACCTTTTCATGTATGTTCAGAGATGTATAGAAGGGAGGGGATGAATCATCTCTATATTCTATCATGGGACCCAAGATAACTGCTAGCTTTTCATCCTGGAGATTTACTGAGTCCAAGGAGTGAGATGTAGGCTCTGAATGTAACAGTTTAGAGAGGGATTTTTTAAAATCTTCGTGCTTGACTAGCTCTGAAAGGGGCACAGGGATCCTGATATTTTGAATTTCATGCTCAAAGTTAAAATATAAGGGGGGCTTTAGCATTTCCCTCACTTCTGGGACATGACCTTTGGCTATCAGTGAGGGGTTCTATGTTTTATTTTCCTTGCTTTCGTTTGCTGCATCTTTAGAAGGATTCTCTTCTTTG
Source organism: Picea engelmannii (assembly GCA_009831015.1). Lineage (NCBI taxonomy): Eukaryota > Viridiplantae > Streptophyta > Pinopsida > Pinales > Pinaceae > Picea > Picea engelmannii. The sequence continues at coordinate 388,011 of ML776873.1, forward strand.
GAAGGATGATTAGGGATGTCAGACTTCCCTTCTTTCTTATTATACATGAGGTTATATTTATTTGGATTACTATTGGTCTTCTCTCCTTTACTTAGCTCATTTATTTGGTCGTCCATGAGGGACTCCTCGTATGTGGATTGGGTTAAATGGGGAAATAGGGAGGTGTCTCCAAGGCAATGGATCTCAGGTTCAAGCTCTTCTTCCTCTCATTCTTCATCAATAATGAGGTTATTTTGGAGAGGGGTCTGGATTTTCTGATCATCCCTCTCTTTGTTACGAGGCTCTCTTGGGAGTATCTGAGGGGAAATATTTGGTCTTCTGAAGTTACTTTTGTTATCAACATTTTGGGCACTCTTATAACCTTGCTTCCCTTCAAATTTCATCTTCTCCATCTCTGTAGAAAGAGATTTTACCAGCTTGGTTAATTCATCTACTTGAGGGTGGAACATAGGGGAACCAGAGGTTGAGGCTTCAGATATCCTCCTTCCTCTGTCTCTGTCATCTTTATTCCTAAGTCTTTCAACTGCCAACAAATTGGAATCTACTTAGAGGTTTGCATCTTGCATATGAGCCAAGTAGGTAGCTCTTCTCTCTCTTAATAGGAGGTAGAAATCAGGGTTGAAAGCATTAGCATAAGTAATTTTGGCAGAGGCTTCAATAGGCTTTATCTCAGCAAGGATCTTATTGTACATTTTGTTGAATCTCTTGGAGAAATCAGAGACAGATTCTCCCTCTTTTCTCTTTAGGGACCAAAACTTTGTGATATAATACATAAAGTCCTTTTTATCCCCCCATTGTCTCAAGAAAACATCGTCTAAAGCCTCAATCCCAACAATAGATCTAGGGGTCAATCCCCTAAACCATTTCCTAACCTCACCATCAAGGCTCTGGACAAAGACTCTCATCCATACATCCTCGTTTTCAATATTTAGATTGTCTGCATAATTGTAGAAGGAGGCAAGATGTTCTTCAACAGTTATATCTTCTTCTCCTGTGAAATTGGGCATGTATTTTAGGTAATCTCCAGTAGGGAGAGTGTTCATTGGCTGAGGTAATACTAGAGGGGCATACCTTCCAGCCACTATGGCATCCATTCTATTCCTCGAGAGATTGCCACCTACCATAGTGATGATAGCTAGAGGAGAACCAGGAGGAGATGGAGCTCGGACCAAAGATAGTGGAACTGTTCTTCTAGGAGAAAAGGGGATCGATTGAGTGTTAGGGGAAAAGGTCACAGGGCTCAAGGGAACATAGGTTTGAATTTCTATAAATGCAACGACTCTAACAGGGGGAGGAGTGGTAAAACCTGGAGTGGGAAAATATTATGAGGTCCTGGGTTTAAACCATGGTACAACTTCAGGGGAGATAGGAGTGACAAGGATTTCTCCCTCCAATCCCAGACCAGGAGGGGAGAAATCAGCAGGAACACTCCCAAACTTTAAACTTTGGGAAACTTCAATAGTTGGTATAATAGAAAAATGAGAAGAAGATACTGGAGTTTCTAAAGGAGGATGGTGAAAATCATCATAAATACCTGGTTTAGCAGCCGAAGTACCTTCCTGAGGGGTCTTTCATCTTCTGACAATTTTCTCTGGGTCATCTTCAGGTGTTGCTAGAGGAAACTGTGGGGTAGACCTTGTGTGTCTACCTCTAGAATCCACAGCTAAAACAGTGGAGTCGTAACAGTGGAGTCGCCAGGTGCACAGTTGAAATCTTCAATGTACTGAGTTCTGATGCACCTTCAAAATAAATAATCTTTGTCATTCAATCCCATGGAAAATATTCAATTCGTCCCCGACAATGGCGCCAAAAATGTTAGCACCAGAAGTCACCTCTGGATTGCTGTAGAGGTAAGCCTAGTACCCATCAATTTTTATGTCACAATGAATAAATTTAAGGGGGGGTCTAATGGATGCAAACTCAGCATGATATTGCTTTAACTCAGAAAACTGGGTTGGCATGCACAGGCAGATGAGGTCTTGATCTAAATTCAGACAATAAGTTGAAGTAGGGGTGAGTAGGAGGAATAACTTCAGGAGAAAATGTAAAGGTCTGTTATGGACATCCGGTCTTCTAGCAGCCTAATGGAGGAAAAGCTATAATGATACTGCAATCAAAAATACATCACAATACAGCTACAACAACTTGACTGGATCATTCATGCCCGATTCTTTTAGTCTTAGAGGCAAAAGAGATGGAACATAAATTTGACTGTCATTAAACAAGAAGTCTCAAATTACACACATGACCAGAGAACCAGAAGTTTCATTAAAAATTTACAACCGGGAGCTTAGCTCTACCATCGACACCAAACAAAATGGAAAAAATGGCTGCATATACTCAGAATTGGCTCCAAATGCCTAAGAGGTGATCATGTCATACGTTCAAGGCTTTGCGTTGATGAGCTTATCTATTGGGCTACGCATGCAGATGTTGGTCAGACTGCCCATGCAGTATTCTGTCAGACTCAATCTCTGTCAGACTGGACTGACATCTTGCTTCTGCAACTTGTCCCTTATGGGCCTTCTATTTATGGAAGGAGATGATGTCTCACCCACCTTCCTTGTTTTCATTAACTGCTTCATCGGGATCAGAGTGGGAAAAATTCAAACATGACACATGTCACTGTGATTAGTCTTTGAATGTTGACTGTGGTGATTTGTGCACTGCTGGACCTCTACGGAGAGATTAACAGGTAGACGAGGACATTGACGAGGAGGAGATGGCAAGGTGGTTAGTGTGGATCGACATGAAATCGACAAGAAATGGGTGGCCAGGTGGAAAAATGTGGCGACAGAACGGTGATTGGAAAGGCGCAGGGGCCAACATGCGAGAGTTGAAGTATGACGGGGCAGAGGTGATGTGGCACTGAAAGATGATGTGGAGGTAGAAGGGGAGATTTGGTGGCTAAACGAGGTGGGGAAATCCCTCTTAGGTGGATATGACAGGGAGTATGAGTAGGGGACACATGGCAGGAGATGATAGATGGTCATAAGAGAAATAGAGATGTGATAGGTGGAAATATGGGTGAGTGGAGGCCAGGTGTAGAGGGACAAAAGGTGATGACATGACAGTAGAGAGGGGACAAGTGAGTGGGTCCACGAGTGGAAGACAGGTGTCGGCAGGAGAGAAAGGTGGTAAGCAGAGGTGGTAAGTGATCTACTCGGAGGGGGTGGGGGTAGGTGGTAAGAGGTATTGAGCGGGGGGGGGGTTCGAGTTAACGAGGAGGCGCCATGATAATGCGGGGCCCACGCCAGAAAACCGCCTACTCAGACTGCCCCCCTTGTTAAAGGAAGAATGCTCGAGGGGGTCCAACTTGGTCTGAGAGCCATATATCTGAGCAAGAAGATATCGACCACCCAGATCTACGAGCCTCTTAGCACAACGTGCCTGGGCTGAAAACTTAGGATAAAAGGTAGAAAGTGGGTGTTTAACCCCCTTTTCGTCATTTTTTCACCATGGGGTTATTTCCTAAGGGAAAAACCTCCCCCATACAAACATATGTGTTAACAAGTTCTTCTTCTTGAATTCTACTTTGAGTATATTGAGTATTGTCATGTTCTATGAGGATCTAAAACAATGAATGTTTCATTGGATAATTATGTGTTAGAATGGCATTTGTCACACTAATTACGACATTTAGCATGCATGTACATAAACATGGTTAGCAATCACATGATTGGACATTCTTAAGTATTAACTTAAATAAGAATACACACACACACACACAAGCATGCTACATCCTTCAAAAAGAGGTGCCATATAGAAAAACTAGGGCTCTAATGGCCTTTGATACAAAAAAATTCGACTAACTAAATATCAAGTCTAGTACAAAATGGGAAGATCGTCATCTAGTCATCACAGTCATGGGTGTCATGGTAACACAAAACCGGTCGTGCCACTTTCTCAAGAATTTGATGAATGGGGAGGAATACTCTTACTGTATGACATTGCAAGTGCGACGACATATCTTCCATCGACACGTGGGGGAATCCCATCATTAGCCCCTCCAAGTTCCTCTCCACCTCATGGAGATCCCCATTTTCATCATCCCCCTGTCCATCCAACGACTCCTCGTCATTGCTCTGGCAACGAGAATGACCCCATCCTTATAGATGCTTTGGTCCTACATCTATGTCAACAAACTATGTTGTGTCAGTTGTATTTCACCACCCAAAAATTATATACTCCAAAAATAAAATACAAAAACACAAAATACCAAAAACACACTTACCAAGGGGTCCCCATGCCTCTCCCAAGGGGAGAGGAATATTACAGATAAAATTTCACCAATTGGATAGCAAGATCCTCCTAGGATATACCTATTGATCCTAGACAAAGAGTGGGCTAGAATTATATGGTTCTCCTTGATCTGAAAACAGATCCAGCAGCCTGATAGGGCTTGCAAAATGCTCAAAAATGAAAGTGATCGGAATGCGACGAAACCTATGCCATTACGTCTGGCTCGTCTTCCTGATTCCGGTGGTATAATTTTTATGTCAAACGGAGTCCATATGGAGAAGATATCGCGTTCTGTCCGAAAAGCCAAATAGGGAAAATTTTGGATGCTGACTGTACCTGTCCGTACAGTCCGTACAGACACGTGTCAGACCGTACAGTGCTGACATGGAATGTCCATACGGTTACGTGGCGGTACCATAACATGACATGTGGTATCGTCGGATGATGACACGTGGCAGCACAGGAAGGTGACACATGGCAGGCGGATTTGGCATTTTCAGGGTACGGTTGGACCAATAAAAAAGTGACACGTGTCACCACTCACAGGGTGACACGTGGCACGCTGACGTCAGCAGGATGACATGGCAGCTACGTGGCAGGTGACTGGATTGTACGGCCGGGACACGTGGCAGATGACAGGACTGACAAGTGGCAGTACGGCGGTGACAGGGCACACACGTGGGCCAATCCGGCGTTGACACATGTCCAGTTTTCATTGGTTGAAAAGGGTGCCACGTGGCCCAATCCTGGGCTGCCACGTGGCACCCCACTATTCTTTGTTTGATTGTATTGTAAAATTTGGTTTGGCGTTCACCGAGGTCGAACCCACGACCTCCCGGGAGCTACGGCTTAACACAATCGGGCTAACCATGTGGTCGGCGGGCCGTTGTTGTTGAACCAATGGCATAAAATGTTTTTGAACTTGGTTTAATGTATGGTCGGAAGCGGAAAGGGCTGGGGCCTAGCCCCAGCCCATGGACATATTACAATGGGGACACGACCAACAGCGCGGGGCTTCACTTTATATGCGGGCGGTTGTATAACAAACAGCCCACGGGTCCTATGCGTATGCCACGCGACCGGGGCTACGGTTCACACAAAGCACGGGGTTGTTAACATTTAA
>ML776873.1:402427-416800 GCA_009831015.1 Picea engelmannii
GCCACTATGAGTTTTTGGTCATGCCCTTTGGCTTGTGTAATGCCCCCTCCACCTTCCAAAGCCTCATGAATCATGTCTTTCGTCCTTTTCTCCATCATTTTGTCTTAGTTTTCTTTGATGATATCCTCATCTATAGCAAAACCAAGACAGACCATATTGCTCATGTGGATTGAGTTCTCCATCTACTCTCTCAGCACCAACTTTTCCTGAAACAGTCTAAATGTGCTTTTGGCGCATCAGAAGTTGAATAATTGGGTCATCTGGTTGACAAGGATGGCGTCAGGGTGGATCCTAAAAATATTGAAGCTATGTAAGACTGGCCTGACCTAAAGACTCTCAAAAGCTTGCGTGGATTTCTGGGCTTAATAGGGTATTATCGCAAGTTTGTTAAGAATTATGGAAAAATTGCAGAACCTCTCACTGCTCTCCTAAAAAAGAACTCTTTCACTTGGACTTCGGTCGCTGCTCAAGCTTTTCAAACCTTGAAGATGGCCATGTGCACCACTCCAGTCCTGGCCCTTCCTGATTTCACAAAGAGCTTTGTGTTGGAATGTGATGCCTCAGGGAAATGAATTGGTGTTGTCCTTATGCAAGAGGGTCGACCTTTGGCCTTTACCAACAAGAAACTATCTGAAAGAAATCTGGTCAAATCAATCTATGAAAAGGAAATGTTGTCTATTCTTCATGGAATTGATCTGTGGCACCCTAATCTGTTGGGGCAATGTTTCCAAATTAAGACAGACCATCAAAGCCTCAAGTATCTTCTAGAACAACGCATTTCCTCCCCGGAGCAACAAAAATGGGTGAGTAAGCTCTTTGTATATGATTATGATATCATTTACAAGAAAGGAAAAGTCAATGTGGTTGTAGATGCACTTTCCCGAAAATAAGAAGATGAAGGATCCGTTTTTTCTCTTTCCTTCATTGTACCAGATTGGCTCCAAGACATTCTCTAGGAATGGCTACAAGATCCCAAAAGTTCGCATCTGATCCAACAATTGCAGTCCAATGCTCCAGCTTCCCCAAGGTAATCTTGGCTCCATGATGAGCTTTGATACAAAGGCCGTTTGTATTTAAGTAAACAATCAAATCTTAAATCCACGGTACTTTATGAGCTTCATGCTACACCCACAACGGGGCACTCCGGGTTCACCAAATCCTATGACAGGGTCAAACGTTCTTTTTTCTAGGATGGTATGAAACAAGACATTCATAATTTTGTCCCTAATTGTGATGTGTTTCAACGCAACAAGGGAGAAACAATCAAATCTTCGGGCACACTACAACCGCTTCCGATTCCACCTGCTATTTGGAAGGATATCTCTATGGATTTTATTACCGGCTTACCCAAATCGGGAAATAAAGCAGTCATCATGGTGGTTGTTGATTGCTTTTCCAGGTATGCTCATTTCTGCGCTCTTCAACACCCGTTTACAACATCCATGGTGGCTCAAATTTTCATGGATCAGGTCTTCAAGCTTCATGGCATGCCGCACTCTATTGTTTCTGATCGCAACCCAACTTTCACAAGCAATTTTTGGCAAGAATTGTTCAAACTACAAGGCACCCAATTGCATCTCAGCACAGCTTATCATCCCCAGACTGATGGTCAAACAAAAGTTGTCAACAAGTGTTTGGAAATATATTTGAGGTGTTTTGCCTCGGAAAAGCAAAATCAGTGGGCTCAATGGTTACCCCTAGTTGAATGGTGCTACAACACTTCATACCATACAACTACATGCATGACTCCTTTTGAAGTGGTATATGGACAGAAGCCACCTTCAGTTCTCTCATACTTACCTAGTGTCTCGAAGGTCCAGGCGGTTGACCAAACACTTACAGTTCGAGAGGCTATTCTTCATACCCTCAAAGAGAATTTGGTCATGGCACAGAATCACATGAAGCAACAAGCAGATCAGGGTCGCTCTGAACATCAATTTGCACAAAGGGCTCAGGTGTTTCTTCGACTGCAACCTTACAAGCAAACTTCCCTTAAGGCCGAGCATTTTCAGAAGCTAGCGCCCAAATTTTATGGTCCTTATACCGTTCTCAAGCATGTGGGACAAGTAGCCTATCAGTTAGCTTTGCCCAGTCATTCGAAGCTACATCCTATTTTTCATGTTTCATGCTTAAAGAAGGTGATTGGAACTAAGTACCAAATTCAAACCAACCTTCCTGAGTTAGTCAGAGAAGGGTCCATTTGGCTACAACCACAAGCAGTTTTGGACCAGCGTGAGCGTCGCCTACGTCAGAGAACCATCAAGGAAGTGTTAGTCTAGTGGAAAGATACAACTCCAGTAGATGCCACTTGGGAACCAGCTACCATTCTACAGTAATTTCCACATCTCATGAAGCCTTGAGGACAAGGTTGTTTTTAAGGGGGAGGACATGTTAGGGTCCTAACCTGCACATAGGTAGAACAATATATTCAGATGTAATAAAGGTCAATATTAATAAGGCCTTGCAATAAAATAGAATAAGTCGAATGTAAGAAGACCTAATAGAAGCTTCCACTTCTAGAAGGATCTTCTTCTAGATTCTTCTTTTGATAGACATATTTATTATAAATAGGAGTCGAGGGTATGAGAACCCTAGCTTGGATATTATTGTAATAGAGCTCTGCTCAACTGGAGGTTGCCCCCTCGAAGAGGCTCGTGAACATTGCTTTCAGAATCAAAGTGTTATTTCTATTGTTATTCTTATATCATTTCAATGCTATTGTGGTGATTGTTCTGGTTATATTGTCGTTATTCTTCCATTTCTAGCATTTTATTTATGTTCTGCATACTTTTTATATCTGGTATATTACATATTTTGGCAGCATAACTCTGTCAAAGATTATTCCTCCTCCTTCTCAAGATTGGCCATCCTTATATAGATTCATAGAAGAGGTTTGGGAGAGCTTCTAGATCTTCTAGAGACCAATGGAGACTCGAATGTTGTGAGTTCCAAGGCTCATGTCATGAAGAACCAAATCATCCCTGACTTACCTCTCTAAAACTTCGCAAATGTATAAGGTACAAGGGGTGTCATTGGTTTCCATATAGATGACTAGCGACATGTTTCTTTTTGTCCATATATGACTATCAACACCTTTCAAAAATTGACTAAAACCTAAGCTGAAGAGTGTGTTTCAGCTGTCATCTTCTACTAAGTTCCTCTTGACTATGTAGGGTGGAAATTAAAGCTATAACAAAAATCTGCAACTTTCCATCCGTATATAGATGGGTAGACATAAGTAATCAATAAGACATTGGTTCATCTTTTGTGGGGTAACAATCAGAGGCATTCAAAGACCCAGGTTGAAAATCTGATTTATATTCAACATGCTTGTAACTGATCGGTCCACACATCTACTTGTAAGACCCATTTTGAAACTCTCTTTGGGTATTTTCCACCTTTGTCCTTCGATGTTTTATATGGATAGTAAGGAAAAGTTGTGGAAGACATCAAATAAGATGCATTAAAAGTAGAAAAAAATGTTGAAAAGATTAGGCAGATCCATTTGCAAGTACTAGAGACATTAAAGAAGTCACAAAAAAGTACAAGGCTCAATATGATCAACAAAGAATTCAAAAAATGTTGAAGGTGGGAGACAATGTTTGGTTGAATCTAAACAATGAAAGGCTATAGGATACTAGTAAGAAGATCAAGACTCTATAATATATTCCTTTCGATGTATTGGAGAAAGTGGGTGATAATGCCTACAGACTCAGTCTACCCCAATATATACACATTTACTCAATAATAAATGTGGAAAATGTGAAACTCTATGAACCTTCCATGTTGGATCAAGAAACTAATGAACATGTCCTACCTACCAAGAGGACTTAGCACCAGAAGCTCATATAGAGTTGGCAGAATATACAATTTTGCAAAAGAAGTCTAGAACTACTACACAAGGGTGGCATGAATTATGGCAAGTTGGTCCAAGAAAGGCCAAATGGTACTCCAGAGAGGTGGAGGAAAAATCTCCTCACCTCATTCAATAAAAAAAAATCGGGATGAAAAATATCTCTAAATGGGGAGCTATGATCTAGAATTAATCAGTATATAATTTTTCATCTATCTTGGTGCTTTTTTGGTGGAAGAAAATGAAGGAATTAGCTTGCAAGACCCATTTTAGGGGCATGTCCTAGTTTGTTGATTTGGGGTCTCGAAACTTCCAAAGTTGGTTTTAGGAATGAAATGACACATTTTGGGGTCAAAACTTTGTAAGCATAGCTCTTTTCCCCTTAGCATTTTTCTACACATCAAAATATTTCCAACGGTATGAAAACCACCTCAATTAGAGTTCAGATGTGAAAGTTATACCTCTAGCAAGTTGACTTACCATGTTGACCACCATGGTACCGAGTGGATGCCAAGTCAACCTCCATTACTCACACATGTGGGGCTAGTCACTTGTGGACTTTCAAGAAGATTTTAGAGGGTCCAAAACCCAAACACTGATTGGGGGTTAAGGCATGCAAAATCCCTAACCCTAATAGTGGGTGGGTATCAAGTTATGTTAAACACTAGACCACTAGGAAAGGAAGGGGTTCCATTCTTTTGGTATTGTTATTGTTACATAGTTGAGCAAAGCATCTAGAAGTTAGATATTAAAGCATAACAAAAGAGGTAAAAGATTTTGTAGTAGTCATTTAGGCCACAATGTCCATGAAAACTCCATAGTGAGTGTCCCTTTCTTTGTGCTTGCATTTCATAACTGAAAAAAAAAATAGCAAAACATACCTCACCTTTTAGCTAGATTTTCTCTGAAGTCACATCTTTTGTGCTTTTACTTGTTTCTTTTATATTAGTTTTAGTTATTTCTATAATCTTAAACTTTAAATTAATAATATTAAATCTAAAATTTAAAGTAATAAATTGTAAACAAAATATTTCGAAAGATTGTAAAATGTATTATAACAAAATATTCCAATAGAATATCCACATCAATTTAGATATTAATGTAATATTATAATATTATATATAACTATATAATACTATTACTCATAATATATTATTATAAATTATATATATGTATCTATGATAATATTAGTTAGTTATAAGATATTATGACATTAAACATGTATAAATATAATAATGTAATTTAATTAAATAATATATATTATTATAATAATACAAATTATAATTATATGATAATATATATGTATATTTTTTTTAAATATCCGAATCTAAGATCCAAATATCTACTAAAAACAAAATGTATTACAACCACTAGAAACAAAATGCAAAATTAATATATATTATTTAATACATAAAATAATATGAAAGAAAAGCATGATTATTGTTAATACTATTCACTTTGACTTTTAGATTTACAACTCGATACTTGAAAAGATGCCTGATCGACACCCAAACACTACCTTAAACAAAAGAAACTCTGAAATAATAGTTAATGTTCAAGATATAGATCACCATTGTATTTAATCTTTCATTATATAAAAAGTCAAAGTGACCGTTTCAGTGATGCAGAAAGGAAGGGCATCACACATTAAGAGGAATCAAATTGCCTCGGCAGAAGGTCCATCGATACTAGTTCCAAGAAATCAAACTTCATGCGCGGGGATCGGCGAGAATATCCAGTGAGAATATCTCTTTCCCACCTGTGTTCCTGCCAATCTCCATCCTTTAAATACAGAAGCGGCGTCTGTTCAGCTTTGACAGAAGCCGACACAGAAGAAGAAGGCCATTTCACGCATAAGTCTGAGTTTTATTAGGGTGGAGTGCGTTGACAACGAAATTAATCATTTGACGTTTGTTGTGGGATCATCGAGTCATCTGCTGGATTTGGGGCTTTTTCTTGCAGCGCGGAATCTTGCTATCCATGGTATGCCACTCAATTTTGAATTGAAATTGCTTCTCGTTAAAAAGGAACGAAAGAGTTTTTAAAGCCGAATTTATTGAAAGGGAAAGAAAGTAAAAACTCAAAGCTCGATCTTTTCTTTTTCGGTCTTTCGATCTTCTCAAGATCAAGAATGTTGCTTTTGATCCGTTAAAAGATCCCGCTTTAACCTGTCTTACTTTAAGCGCCATTCTTTCTTTCCTGAAAGAAACTCGTAAAAAGACAAAAATTTAAATTTAAAATCTGGCTCACCTGGAGTAAAGAACACCTCTTTTAGCGGAAGTATCACAACGTATAGCAGTTCAATAGAAGAGCTCCTAGTGTATTTAAATGTGTGATTGAATTTTCTAAATCCTTTCCTGTTTGACTGCCTTTTACCGAATTGCTTACGTTTAGAGTTGGATCTGGTTCTTTGCAATGTGCATGCGTATTCATGGTGTGTTTTTGCCCTAAAATAAGATTTAATGCTGTGGATGCTTCTTTTCTTCTTAATTTGCCGTTGCACTAAAATAAGGTTTAAAGAATGGTTACGATGCTCCGCTCTGATTTATATGCTGGTAGCGGCATTTTCATACAAACCTTTTTTTTCTCTTTCTTCGTTTTCATCATCAACAGGTCTGCTCTTTTTTGTGTGTGAAAAAGGTCAGATTCGATTTACATTCCACGGGCTTTTACTATATTCTTAACAGTAGTTAAGCCGAAAGGCGTACACTTATTGATAATGGACACATTTAATATGTGTACATTTAATGATTAATCTCTGAATGATTAACGTTTCATTTTCTAAAGAGCCCAAGTTTACCAGCCACAATTTTTACTCCAATTATTATTTATTGGAAGGGAGGTTACCCCTTCTCATTACCGCTTAGGTTATTTAATGCACAGTTATATATATATATATATATATATATATATATATATATATATATATATTTGAGGTTTTTGGTAATTTTTTAGTTTGCTCGAAATTCAATGATGAATGGTTGGATATACAGATTTTTGAGTGACTAAATTTGTATAATCTAAATATTCCAAAAGTTTTTATCAAGCTAAATCTATTTATGCATTAAAAATACAATTTAAACAACAGAAAATAGATAGAACTTTTAATCAACGCATAAGAATTCTTTCCTTCACATCGATGTCGATGAAGATTATACTTATATTCACAAAGATTTCCTATGGTTTGATCATTTCGAATATATTTATTTGGCAGAAAACCTGAAAGCTGAAAGAGTTGATATTGCAGATTTTTTAAAAGAGTTAATGTTGCAGATTTTAAAGATTGATTGTAGGGAGGTCAAATTGTTGCAAACAGCGTATTATTTCTGCTGATACGCCGTGAGAAATTATCTTTTCAGGTTTTAAGTACACGTGTTCTGTGAAGTTTTGATTTCAGCTTTTAGGAGTGTGTTTTGTGAAGATACGAACCGGGCTCCATGGCGAAGACTCAACTGCAGGTGCTTTCTGCCCTGGACGAAGCCAAGACGCAATATTACCACTTCACGGCCATCATAATAGCGGGCATGGGCTTCTTCACAGATGCCTATGATCTCTTCTGCATCCCGACCGTCACCAAACTACTGGGACGGATCTATTACAAGAACCAGGGTGATTCGACCAAAGTAGGTGTTCTGCCGGTCACTGTCTTGGCGGCAGTGAACGGCGTCGCTCTTTGCGGAACTCTAGCAGGGCAGCTATTCTTTGGCTGGCTGGGCGACAAAATGGGTCGGAAAAGGGTCTACGGGATGACACTAATGCTCATGGTGATCAGCGCCCTCGGCAGCGGTTTGTCCTTTGGTAACTCGCCCAAGTCCGTGATGACGACTATATGTTTTTTCAGGTTCTGGCTGGGCTTTGGCATCGGCGGCGACTATCCACTTTCAGCCACGATCATGTCGGAATATGCGAACAAGAAAACCAGGGGAGCTTTCATTGCGGCGGTGTTCGCTATGCAGGGATTCGGCATTCTGGCCGGGGGAGCTGTTTCCATCATAGTCTCCGCAGCCTTCAGGAGCGCTTATCCCATCGCGGCTCCGCTCACCCCTCCACAGGCGGATTACGTGTGGAGAATAATCTTGATGTTCGGGGCTGTGCCTGCTGTACTGACATATTATTGGCGTATGAAAATGCCGGAGACTGCTCGATTCACTGCGCTGGTTGCAGGAAATACCAAGCAGGCCGCCACCGACATGTCCAAGGTACTGCAGATGGACATCTACGAAGATCAGAAAGTCGTAGAAGCCATTTCAGTGGGCGAGGATAAGAGATTCGGYCTGTTTTCCAGGGAGTTTCTCAACCGCCACGGTTCGCATCTCCTGGGCACTATGAGTACATGGTTTCTTCTAGATGTCGCATTCTACAGCCAAAATCTGTTTCAGARCGATATCTACACTGCCATCAAATGGGTGCCTGCAGCGAAAGAGATGAGCGGCATAGAGGAAGTTTTTAAAATTGGACGAGCGCAGTCACTGATCGCCCTCTTCTCGACTGTTCCGGGCTACTGGTTCACGGTCGCCTTCATAGACCGCATTGGGCGTTTTAGCATTCAGCTGATCGGTTTCTTCTTCATGACAGTCTTCATGCTCGCCACAGCGATTCCATACGACCACTGGAAAGACCATAACACTATAGCTTTCGTAGTTCTCTATTCCTTCACCTTCTTCTTCGCCAATTTCGGTCCCAACAGCACCACTTTCATTGTCCCGGCCGAGATATTCCCGGCGAGGCTGCGTTCGACGTGCCACGGGCTATCGGCAGCAGCTGGGAAAGCCGGAGCCATCATCGGGGCCTTTGGGTTCTTGTACGCATCGCAGAGTCCAGATAAAGGCGTTAGTGGGTCTAAAGGTTACCCTGCAGGAATCGGGATTAGGTCTTGTCTCCTGATACTGAGTGGAGTCAACGCACTGGGCTTCTTTTTTACTTTTTTGGTGCCTGAAACCAATGGCAAGTCGCTCGAGGACCTGTCGGGAGAGAACGAAGCAGGTCAAGAAATAACTGGATCATCCGGTCGATCGAACCAATCTCTACCAGTCTAGCCGCGGTGACGTAATCGATGTTCGATGGTGCATGCCTTTATCCGCAGGGCAAGCAAGTGTTTGGGTCTGTAGTTACGGAATAAACATTGCATTGATGCATTTATTTGCAGCGCAGTCACGCTGTGTGGCCGTGCAAGTGAAGGAGTAATGACAAAGATTATTAGTTTCAGCATATATTGTATCACACTCTGTGCATGTGCATATAGGAGGGTATGATTGTGGTTATGTTTAGTTGAGATTTTATATGTAACTAAAGTTCACAGTTAGTTTTTAGTTGTTATTTTATTTTATATAAGTATTTTTTTAACATTTCCTTCTTTTGTTGAATTAGTTTTTATAACATAATTTCAATTTATTAAGTTAATTTTATAACTACCATATACCCTCTAACCATGGAAAAGGCAACGCCCAAAATAACAGTATAGAATATTTTTATATTTTTTCCAAAATAACAGTATAGAATATTTTTATATTTTTTCATAAGTATATTATTTTATGAGTAGTATTGTAATGGTATATTAATGATGAGTAGAAAAACTATTTGTTGCAAAGTGTTTAGGTCAAAGTATGATTGATACGAAGTTGATAGAAATATTTGAAACAATTTCATTTCATATATAGAAGTATGGACCAAGTCGAATAGTTCATGTATAGAAGTACGATTACAACATAGAAGAATCTAGAAGGTAAGCTACAAAGAACATAAGCGTGCCTCTTCTTTTTTTCGTAATGAGACATAAACAATATCCTTCATTTTCTCATAGACTTTGAAGGAGAATGCTAGTGCTATTCACATTCCTTCTATAGTAGTAGTGTGTGACATTGTTGTGAAGGTCAAGCCTTGACGTTCAATATTTCCAATGTCAATGGTAGACTTTGTTAAGGTCATGCCTTGAGATTTATGTATAGTCAATGCCCAAACCATCTTCAGAGGGATTTGTTTCTTGTTACTCCTTTCCATGGGTGGAATTGGTACATGCTTTGGTTGAGTTTGGTTCCATGGAGGGCTAGTGTATTTATCAAATGCCACAACAACATATGTTGACAAATTTGGAGGGTTAGTTCCTGGTGCATATACAATTTGCATGACTATTCTGAGAGCACCATTGACTAACCCTGCTTGGACTCATAAATTGCAGAATAACATAACTCGTTGGCCTATACATAACAAGACATGTTTTTTTCCAATTGGTCATCATCATGATGGTGTGCATTTGAAGCACCAAGAAATTCTATGGAAATGCATGTGATTGACTTATTCAAGGATTGAAGCATGAACTTGTTATGGTTGTCCACAAGAATGTTTGTTGCAAATAGGTGGATTGAAGAATCAAACATTTGGCGTTCTTCAATGGATAAGAATATGTCAGTCCTAGATTGAAGGAGGTTCTAATCATCAATTGTTGGTGTGGCATTGTGAATGTTGGCTAACAAATGGTGTAATAAGGACTGGGTGACAAAGATGCCTTGTTGTTGGAATATTTCTTCCAACTTGATTGCAGTGGTAAAGGTTGTCCATAAGCTCCTCCTTGGAGTTGCTCCTGCATAAAGAGGTTTGTCCATCATTGGTGGAAGTTGACCCAAGTCGCCCACAAGAATGATTGAGCAGTAACCAAATGAGTAGTGGTTTTTTATGGAAATTCCTCACACAAGCGACTTTCAATTTGTACAAAAAGTCTAGATCCTATGAAGCTCATCTCATCAATTAGAATGTAGTGAATATGTTTCATCTCTTCTTGGAACACTACAAGGGACTGACCATGTAAAGGTCTCATGTCCTTGATAGGAATCCTAAGTCTTGCATGTATAGTGGCCACATGTATGTTAAATGTTGCAACTCTAGTAGGGGAAAGAAACAATAGTGGGCTATGGCTGGATGGTGCTTGAGAAGATAATGCTTCTTTGATTTAGTGTATAAGGTAGGATTTTCATGTTCTTGCAGTGCCATGGATGATCATCCTCGGTGGTTCTTTTGGTTCTCTTGCTTGTAAGTGTTGCATAATTATGTCGAATGCACGGTGTTGATGTGTAGAGAATGTATTTATGGAAGAAAATAGTGGATAGAGTTCTTGTAATACTTCTGTATTTCTTCGATTGTAGTTGATGAAGTTTGGTGTAGTGTCTAATTTATCTTGTGATACTTTGAGTTGATCCCATGGGTGGGATGTGTCAATCTCTCGAAGTCCCAACATATCAAGAGAAGTGAAGTTAATATTTCCTGCAGGGGGCAATATTGATAAAGACTGTCATTCATTCATCTCCATGTTTTGTTGTATGTTAATATGGTTGTCCTCATCTTCAGATGTTTGGTCAGTAGGAGTGGGCACAGGGATGCGATCAACATGTCATACATGGTAGTCATCTCTTATGATCTCCCAATTAGCCACAATGTCTTCTTTTGAAAGGCTTATATCTTCAGAGAAGGAACAAAAGGGTTTGTATAAAAATAACTCACTCCAACATAACTCAACAAAGGTATTGGAATCTTTGTTTGGTATTGTAGTAAAAAGTGGCCATACATGGACAATTGTGGGGATGTGTCTTTTTTTCCACTTTTCATTTTTTTGTGCTTGGTTATATGTCCAGTGTTTTGCAAGATCAAGAAAACATATAGGGTCAAGAAAAACAAGACGTATTAGATATGCATAAATGAAATTGGATCCAGATTTAAGCATTTAGGAAAATCATAGGAGATTCGATGAAATATTTGGTGACCAACATTCAGTTTGGTGAAGGTGCGACTGCATGTGACAAGGGGTAACTTTTGAAGAATATGGAAATTTTCATGGACACTTATGTCCCTGTCTACAATTACCTCTGAGTCCAAACACCAATAAACAGTTGAGGTAGGGTCATTTATATGTGATGTAGATCCAATTTTGGTTAACATATGGTGGTAGGTCTCTGATCTCCCCTATGCTTTTGAAGCATATTTGGAAATGTATTTTAGAACTGCATACCGAGAGAGGAATGGTTGGAATCTACATTTTCTCTTCATGTTTGGAGTATGTTAAGATTATGGATGTTTAGGCTCTCGTCATTGCATGTTGGGTGATATGTCTTTTGACCCTTTTCACCAATGTAGAGTGAAGACTCCATTTGTACCTTCCAAGGGAATTTATACCTGCATTGAAGGGTAGCCCCCTTTCTATGGAGACATGTTTTGTCATCGCACTTTGTATGTATTTGAACTCGATTTAAGAGTTGTTCATAGTCCTCAAGTGAGTTGGATGTAAATATCTCCTCTATATCTAGTAAGAAAGGGTCATATTCAGTGGATTGATGTATATCCATGTGTGTGTCATGGTTTTTTCTAGGATTCCAGGCTGTAACATAGTTATCAAAGAAACTCTTTGCATCATAGATTTGATTTGGGGTCTTCCCAATTTAATGTTTCCATGTTTGGAGCATCAACAAGCCATAGAAATCCATGTATATGTGCAGATCCACGATGTTTCCATTCATACCCGCAAAAGGGATATGAAATTATTAGTACATTGCATATAAATGTATAGGTTCAGTAGAGGTAGTTTCAAGTATTATAGATTGTGTACCTATACCAATAGTCAATTGCGTGCATTTTTTTTTGTAGTATCTCCTCATGGAATATTGAAAACCTTTTGTGCATGTAGGCAGCTACAATGTGGGGGAAGTCAATGACATTGTTTGTATGCCAACGTTGGTGAAGCATTGGGTCAAGAGGTCTACCCTTTTGCATAACTGCATGCAAGTCTGGCCATTTTGTGTCTGCTGCACTTAGAGTGAAAAACAAGGTTGGGAATTGAAGTTGTGTTATCACGTCTGTTAGCTCGATCCTTTACACAGTCCATAATGCTATAGTCCCACGTAGATGTGTTATGAAACGCATGACTTGTTCTGGGAGTTTATCTATAGGTAGTTCTTTGAGATGCACATGTAATTCTTGAATTATGGTGGGTGTGTTATGATCTTGGAGTCATTTGACAAAGAAGGTAGTTGTTGATTGACATTGATGGCGCATAATCAAATTGTAGAGGTAGTATCTGTTAGCACCATAAGTCACCTCTGGATTGCAGCAGAGGTAAGCCCGGTACCCATCAATTTGTGTGTCACAATGAATAATTTAAAGGGGGTCGAATGGGCACAGACTCAAGATAATATTGCTTAAACTCAGAAAGATGGACCAACATGCACATGCAAATGAGGTCTTGATTCGACTTTAGTTAGTAAGTTGTAGTAAGGGTTAGAAGGAGGAAGAAATTGAGGAGAAAATGAAAAAGTATGCTCTGGACAATAGGTCTTCCAGCAGTCTAAAGAGGAAAAACTCAGAAAACAAGATCCTCTTGGATTCAGAGTTCAGGAGACTGAAAATGCTATAACCATGTTATAATCCAACATTCATTACCACACAGTCATAAACATCCATGTGAATCATTCAATCATGAACATTCAGTATCAGACGCGATAAAGCATGGAAACATGAAGCTAACTTTCATCAAACAAGAAATCTCATATCCTATTACATAACTGGATAACCAGAGTGCTTTATAAAACCTTTACAATGCTGGAGCTTAGCTCAACCATCAACCCTAAAAGAATATAAAAAATGCCTACATATACTCAGAGCAACTACCACCGCTAGATGTGCGATCAAGTCAAAGATTTTCAAATCTTTGCATCTGAAACTCCTCTGTAGATAGTGCTTGCAGTCGTCTATCAAACCGTCGATGCGTCTCTTTGTCAGATACGATCTCATGTCAATCTGGGCTGACAGTCTGCTTTCATGGATGGTCCTTCACTAGCTTTCCATTTATGTGGTGAGACGAGGTTTCAAACACCTCTCTCACTTTCAATAACTACCTGCATTGGGATCGGAACAAGCCTAAGTCAACACGGCATCTGGAAAAGTGTGATGTTCTCACTTTGAAATTTTTCCACTTGGATCTTCACTAGATGTTTGTAGGGAATATTGGCAGGCGGACATGGACGCTGACGATGGGGAGCCAACGAGATGATTGGTGCAAACTAGTATGGAACGGTGGGTGATCGGAGGCAAAGTGGAACGATGCAGTTGACGGAGCAGTGACTAGGAAACGTGGGCGCCAGTACTCGAGAGTTGAGGTGTAAAGGTGCAGGGGAATGATGTGGTGAGGAGAGAGGATGTGGAGGCAGGTGCGTGCGAGGTTAGGAGGTACACGAAAACCACAATGGAGGCGACATGGAGCAGGAGTGGAAGACACATGTCGGGAGGTAAGAGGGGAGATGTGACAACAGGAAGAGAACAAGCGCACAAGTGATGTGAGTGGAGGACAGGTGGCAGCAGAAGCAATGGTGATAATGGGAGTCGGTAAGTAGGCTAACTTGGAGGGGGGGGGGTAGGTGGTAAGTGGTAATGTGCAATAGGGGTCTGAGTTACTGTGAGGGCGACACGTAGTGGGGGGCCCGCACTTGCAAAACCACCAACTCGGACCCCCCCCTCCTCATTAATGGCAGAAGGTCGGGGGG
>ML776873.1:431346-442074 GCA_009831015.1 Picea engelmannii
CTATGAATAAGAAGTACAGTAACAGAAAATCAATTTAAGGATTCCTACAGGTAGAAAGCATCTCTCTAGAAGTCTAATGGGAGTACCTATAGTTGAAGTTTCACTAGCAAAGAAAACCTGGTATATGTTCCAAGCATTGGGAAACATGGCATTTTCCTACTCATTTTTAACTGTTCTTATTGAAATACAGGTAAGTGCTAGTAGTGCTATTTCTTTTCATGTAAGTGACCAATGGTCGTATTTCTCTTGCTCACTCTGCAATTATACATTGCACAAGATACCCTGAAATCTCCCTCGCTGGAGAACAAAATAATGAAAAAGGAAACTAGAATGGGACTAAGTGTGACGACACTCTTCTACATGTCCATAGGCTTGGTAGGGTATGCGGATTTTTGGAATGATGCTCCTGGAAATATGCTAACTGGGTTTGGATTCTACGAGCCATTCTGGTTGATTGACATTGCTAACCTCTGCATTGTTATTCACATAGTGGGTGCATATCAGGTATCTTGGTATTGCATGTTTACCTTGTTCATTACCATTCATTTTCCACTGGATTAGCTTATCGGTTTACTGCTGGTTTTTTGCCAGGTTTTCACTCAGCCTGTATTTGTAGTAATTGAAGACTGGGTTCGTGGTAGATGGAAAATGAGTGGCTTTGTCCATAGGGTTTACACTATAAAGTTTCCATTTTGTGGATCGGTCCGGTTCACAATTTTTTGTCTGTTACTGAGGAGCACACTTGTGGTGTCGACGAGTCTAATTGCAATGCTTATGCCATTTTTCAACAACATAATGGGGCTTATCGGTGCCATGCCATTCTGGCTTCTCACAGTTTATTTTCCTGTTGAAATGTATATTGCTCAAACCGATATTAAAAAGTGGGTTAGAAAATGGATCCTCCTATAGTTCCTTAGCTTAGTCTGCCTTCTTGTAAATCTGGTTGTTTCCATAGGATCAATAGCAGGGATCACTATATCTCTCAAGCATGCCACTATTTTCAACATGAAATATTAGCAGATTCCACTGATTGGAATCACTACTGGCTTTGAATCAACATTACCCATTGCCCTCATTAAGCATTGTTTGAAGGTTCAAGGACCGATGCGAAACACATGCATGCGGCTACATGTTATATATATTTTTTAATTCAGCTATATACTGGCTATTTTGAATGAAACACTATCAGTTCTTCCATTATCATGCGCACTCAGTTTTTGGTTTATTTTGGGCACAATTATTTTCTAGAACTTATATTGTCTCAACTACTGAGTTTGGAGGAAATTTCGTGGCTTTCAATCGCTGCAGCCGTGGGGGCTAGGCCATGGGTGCTAGGGCAATGCCCGACATCGCCTCAGCCCCCTGCGACTAAGGCACAGTCCCATGGGGCCATGCCTTAGCCGTGGGGGGCTGGGGCGATGCCGGGCATCGCCCTAGCCATAAATAAGAAGTCGTCTTAGCATAGCAACAGTTGAAGGTTTTCCTTGTTTTAATTAAATGTTTTTAAGATTAACCTTATAATTTATAAGTGTATTCATAGCCATAAATAAGAAGCCATGATTTCTGCCATCTTATGTTGCCATCTTATGTTGGACACTTACCGATTATAAATAAGAAGCCATGATTTCTGCCATCTTATGTTGGACACTTATCGATTATTACATAGTTGTTGTAATGGTCTATCTAGTACTTTGCTCTTTTCATTTTTCTCCAATTATCATCCATTGTTTCACAATTTGATGCCTACACACAGACAGAGTGAGAAATGGAGAATATAATTGTATAGCGTACATATTTTCTATGGTTCATGCATGCTTTGTCCATCCGGTGTCATTTTGATTTGTTTAATATTTTTACATTTAGGTTTAGAAGGAGCTCCAAATCGCAATGCAATAAATAGATCTTTGTTTGTTACTATAGGGGAGGTGGAACCCATGAGATCTACCCTCTCTGAGAGGGTAAATAAGTTTTGAGAAGTTAGTTGTTTCATTATAACTATTTTTTTTTTTTTTGATGTTATATGCATAAAAGAATACTTAAGTCGTACATGAATACTTAAGCTGTACATTATATGCATAAAATAATACTTAAGTTGTATAACCAAGGGGTGAGTTATTTGCATCATATGGGATGTAGTTATATTTTGAATTTTACATTTTCTTTTAATGATGAGTTCTTTTACCACATTATAAAAATGTGTCATTTTAATACCCCAACTTTAGAATGGGTGCTACCAGTAGCAATACTTTTCAATTTGATGGTTGATTTTGAGGCTTTCGTTTTAATGGTACCAAGTGATAAAAATACAATTTCAAATGATCTCAAAATTTAACTTTTTGAAAAGAAAAAAAAATCAAAAACATCTTCTTTTTTTTAGGTGCTGATTTTAATGTTTTTTTGAGCTACTGTCTAAGTTTTGAAGGCCACGTTTGAAAAATGTTGTAATTTTGACCTTGTTTTAAAAAATGGTGCTACCGGTAGCACCACTTTTTGATTTGGGGGTTGATTTTGATGTTTTTTATGCAAAAATATGGGTTTTTTGGGCCAGAGTTCTCGTTTTGAGGTCACAGTTCTCATTAAGTTGGTAACTATGTTCTTGTTTACATGAATTGACAATGAGCTGTAGGTTGTCAACTTTCTTTTTCCAGCATGCTTTTACTTTTTTGGTGCGCTTTGGCGAGGGGAGCTTCTCCTGTCTTCTTTTCAGTTCTGATGTGTTGTCAACATATTTGGCAAAAGGGGCTAGTACCTGATCACAGAAAAGATGTTCATTTTTAAAATTCATCTCCAATTGTTCCAACAAATCATTGGCCTTCTTTCCGAAGGAAACAAAATTTTGCGATGTTTCCCATGCTTCAGTAACTACCTGCATTCTTTTGTTGATGTTATTCTCTACAAGGGATCTAGAGAATGCAAGAAGGGTAGAGGATACTTTCATCTTAGCAGGCACAATTTTTTCCAAAGGACTGGAAAATTCTGGAGTTGCAAGGAAAGCCTACTCAAATTTGTTGAGGCATTGTTTCATATTGGCATTTTTTGTCTCAATTCCTTGAATGGAATAGAGAAGAATGTCACCGGCTCCCTGGTGAAATTGGTAGACTTGGGATGGTGACATTTCACTAAAGTTAATCTCTACGCGAGATTTTCCTTTCCTGTTTGTTACATCTCTCTTTTCAATGACCAGACTTTTAGATTGGCTGTCAAAAATAGCGCTCTAGATTACGAAGGATTCATCTATGTCAAAAAATTTGGTGTCCGATATTTCCACTGTGGACGACCCAATTTTCTGCATGTGCTCATCTTCAATTTCAAGTTGCAGTTTTCCACTTTCAATTTGGGGTTTCTCCACCTGCCTTGCATTGTTTTTTCTCTTCTTCGTCAATGGAATTTTGTGAGAACTATCAAAATTTATGCGAGGAGGGTTCTTATCTCCTCCTCTGTTCGAATATTTCTGGGTTTCTTTCTTACTGGGGTGGACCATCGAAGCGATGCTCCGTGATGTCATTCTCTTGGGAGTGCTGGCGGGGGACTGGGTACTCTTCTCACTGGATACTTTTCCATGTTGTCTGTACAATTCAGTGGCGCTTTGCAATCTCTCTGCATTGCAATCGACAAAAGCAGGATTGTTGTCGACACTATTCCTGTCTTGGGTCAGGTGTGTATGGATAAAATAGGTGTTAAAGCCAACACCCATTACATGTTCTCGAAAAATGCCACTAGGGTCGAACCCTTTTAGCCTTTCAGTGTACGTTAGGTTCAATTTCTTGAAATGGGCGACAAACTCGTTAATCTTGTTTATGTTTCTGCACATGAAATCTCCAACTTTCCAGGGTAGAGGAATGAACTGTTTTTTTTTTTTGTCATGGAAAAAATGCAATCAGTGGTTGTATTGCCTTTCTATTTCTGCAACAAATATCTTGTCCATGATGTGGCATGGAAGGAAGGCAGGATTTTCCTTAGAGCCAAAGACCATGAGGACATTGTGATTTTCCTCTTGCTCAAGTGTGCCCTTCATGTTCAAAAACTTGGTTTCCTAGCCAGACATCCACGGAGCATCCTTGCCTAGTAGTAAATCTTTGAAAACTGAGAAAAATCCATTAAAAACTTTATAAAAATAATGGGAGGCCTTGTGTCTCCATAGTGCCTCATGCCAGAATGTTACTGGGTCGAATCCACAGTTTATTTTATTGGAAAGAGAAAGTTTTGGAAATGGACAACAATACACAATTGCAAAAATCAAGTAGGATGACATATAAAATTGATTCGATTCTTTGAATCATGACAACTCGGAGCAGAGCTCAATCGAAAATGTATTTTTCCTTGACTGTGAAATACAAAATATAAATAATTATATGAGAAATGCTTGATGTGGATGCCTATCCCATTATTCTTGTAACCAACCAAGCAATTTCCAGGAATGGATTTCTAAAGGAACTTACCTGCAGCCTTGTGATATCGTCAGGAATTGTTGTTGAGTTTTCGAGGAAGTCCTCTAAGATGTCCAACCCATTATGATTTTTTTCTAGAAATTGTTTCCA
The DNA here is from genome assembly GCA_009831015.1 of Picea engelmannii. Classification (NCBI taxonomy): domain Eukaryota; kingdom Viridiplantae; phylum Streptophyta; class Pinopsida; order Pinales; family Pinaceae; genus Picea; species Picea engelmannii. The sequence goes on from ML776873.1 coordinate 435,885, forward strand.
GTATTGTCCTATGAACGCCAATGTTGGGTTCGACAATATTAACATCTCGCGGAAGAGCTGAGGCGACAAAGAAATAGGAGAATGGTCGCGCAGTGGAATAATTCTTTGGCCTGGAATATATTTTTCAGTGCACCAAGAGACCACCTCCTTAGAGTCAAAAACCTCAGGAATGCAACTTGCACGAGCGATTCCAAAGGTTTAAATCACTTCATTTTTGGCGGAACGAGATGAATAGTAAAAGTATGCCCTGGACCACTGAAAGCTCTGGTCCTCTTCTGCGAACATATTTACTGTATCTCCACAAAACTACTGTCGACCTAGTGCCATAATTATACAATAACGTTTATTTTTTCCAGCCGATGAATGAAATGAAAAGTTGGAAGGGATAATATAACCTTGCACAAATATTGGTCAAAAGCGTGTGAATGGGAGATGTCCTTGAGACTTTCGTTGATTAATGACAATTTGGATGGTTGTTGCATGATGAGTTGTTAACATTAAACAATACTAATTGCATACATAGAAATGCCAACACGTTGGATATTGCAATAAGCGATTAAGAATTGTAGATTTCTTGAGTGGCCCAACACGAGGACGCGTGTTGGATATGAGAAATCGGAAGGGACAAAATAACTCTCCGCACATCTTGGTTTAATGCGTAATAATGGGATATCTCCTCAAGGTTTTCGGCCATTAATGAAAATGTTGAGGGCTCCTGCATGGTCAGCTATTAGCATGAAAGGTTTCTAATCGCATAGTAAGAAAGTACGGAGTTCGTAGGCAGGGGAAAAAAGACAGCTACAAAACAGGGTTGTAACGTACAAGCTTTGAGGGTGAGGGTCAAATTGTATGTCTCATATATTTTTGAGTGAAATATGTGTAACAACAAAGAGGATATGGTAGGACAGCCGGAAGCACAGGAAGTTAGTGGGGATGGAAGACAACGAGAGATACTTTGAAAAATTTGTGAGCAGTGGTAGAGTGACCATGCTGGAATTGTAGATTTCGTGAACCTAACAATGGGAGAATACAAAACAAGTTGAGAAGGTGTATGAAAAGGAGGCGAGGTCCGAACCTTCTAATTGTATTGCTCCAAACATTTGAATGCATAATCTGTAACACAGAAGAGAGGACGATGTCGGAATTCGGTAGTCAATTTGTATATTGTAGAGAGTGGAATCCCAACTATTTTGTACCTCTATGTCCAATTTTCAGTACTAAGAGCTAATTTAGTATTCAAAATAATTTTTTAGATGCTGTTAGATAGTTCATAGGTACTAGCATCCGTAAACAATGGCAATCTCCACCCTGCCAGTGCTGCATTCCGTGTGTCAATTTGTATATCGTGGAACTGTGAGTGCTGTTTGGAGGACACAAAACAATGGAAGTGAAATGTTGAGTCAGCCACTCCGCAGTTTTGATTGTCAATTTGTATATCGTGGAACTGTGGGTGATATTTGTAGGCCACAGAACAATGGATGTCCAAGTTTGAGCTCGCCCGCCTGAGAACTCGTGATCCAAAATGTCGTTAGATATCGAATGCAAAATTTGTACATGCTCTATAAAATATCATGGGAATTAGTACATGCTCTATAAGATAGTCCCATAATACATGGGAAGAAAAAAAAGGGAAAAAGAACGAAGTAGTTAGTAGTGGAATTGTAGATCACAAAAATTTAGAGTGGAATATGTATATAGCGGAAAAACATCGAAAGCATCGAAAGAAACAGCGGTCGGTCAGATTCGTTGTCTGATTATATAGATGGAGATAAACATATGTCAACCTGCCAATGCTGGAGCTGCATATTTTGTAAACTAGGAAACAGGAGGATCCAAAACAGGCTGAGAAAGTCTTTGCAAAGGAGGTGAGGCCCGGACCTTCTAATTGTATCGCTCTGAACATTGGAATGCATAATCTGTAACATGGAAAATCGGACGATGTCATAATCCGGTAGTCAATTTTTATATTGCAGAGAGTGCAATCCCAACTAATTCATAACTCTTTGTCTAGTTGTCACTACTAAGAGTTATTTTAGTATTCAAAATAATTTTTTAGATACTGTTATACAGGGAAAAAATAAAAACTAAAATAATTTTTTAGATACTGTTAGATACTTCATAGGGAATAACATCCGTAAACAATGGCAATCTCCACCCTACCAGTCCTACACTCTGTATGTCAATTTCTATATCGTGGAACTAGGAGCGCTATTTGGAGGACACAGAACAATAGCAGTGCAATGTTGAGTTAGCCAGTCGGTAGGTGCGCTTATCAATTTGTATATCGCAGAACTCAAGGTGCTATTTGTAGGGCACGAAACAATGGAGGCCCAATTTTGAGCCCACTCGGCCAACCGAGAACCCGCGATCCAAAATGTCGCTAGGTATGGAATGTGGAATTTGTACATGTTCTATAAAATATCATGACCATATTTTATAGTCCCATAATACACAGGAAGAAAATAATGGAAAAAGGAGAGAGAAGTTTGCAGTGGAATTCTAGATAATACACGGGAAGAAGAGAAGAGAAAAAGAACCAAGTATCTCGCAGAAGAACATCTAGTGTTTTCTTATTAATGCAAATGCTTGTGAATTCCTGATGAGTTCTCACCAGTTAACGCATAAAGTGCATATCACGAAAGTATCTTTCATACCACTATGTCCACTTTCCATTAGTAAGAGCATTGCTAATGTATATGAGGAAGGACGCGAAGTTGCTGGGGATGGAAATCAACAACATATACTTTGAATGAACTTAATGTATATAGGGAACCCATTGTAGATCACAGATGTTTTGAGTGTAAGATGTATATAGCGGAACGATAAGCAACTCGTTTCGCAAGTGGCATCCCCGCAGCGACGGGCAAAAAATTGGCTAAGTATGAAAAGGAACAGCGGTCGGTCGGATCTGTCATGCTAGGATATAGATGGAGATGTTAATGCATGAATTTCAGATCACGGAAGAATCTTTCGTACCACTGTGTCCACTTGACACTGGTAAGAACATTGTTGATGTATGTCAGGAAGGATGCAAAGTTGCTAGGGATTCATATCAACAACATATACTTTGAATGAATTTAATGTATACGAGGAACCCATGGTAGAATTGTAGATCATAGATGTTTTCAGTGCAAGGTGTATATAGCGGAACAATAAGCAGCTGGGCTTGCAAGGGTCGGCCCCGTAGCGACGGGCATAAAATTGGCTAAGTATGGAATGGAAGAGCGGTCGGTCAGATCCATCTTGCGAGGATATAGATGGAGATGAAGACATGTCAGCCCGCCGTACATAGAAATACGACTAAGTTTAAAACCAAAAATCCATAATGAACATGAAAAGCAAAATGGGAAAAGAGATAAGTATCTGAGAGTCAGGAATTTTTTTTTTCTGTTTATTAATGGCAATGTTTTCAAACCTCTGTTGGCTTCTCACTAGTAAAAGAATTAAGTGCACATCACTAAAGTTCTTTACCTAAAACATGTCGAGATACTGAAGGGGACATAGGTGCTGGATACCGTGAACCCGGGGCCTGGTGTCAAGAAAACTGGCTAAGTATTGGCCAAGACGAATTTTTGATATCTATTTCAATAGTATTCATACTAGTATCTATCAATGGAGAAAGTTTTCATATTTATATGAATAGTATTCATACTAATATATATTAATGGATTGTTTCTGTTTCAAATGCAAATGATCTCCCAATTTGCAAGATGCTCTTCGGTTCGCAAATTTCGTTGAAACCAGGAAAAATTTGATTGCAAGATGTACATAGCGCAACAAGAAACATGAATTTGCATTGTGGTCTCAATGACATAAATTCCTTATCATCTATTCATCTTGTATTCGTTGCAATGACATCAGAAAATGACGACTCTCCATAAACATCAATATCTAAATTAAATTAAAGACAATCAAAATTTGTTGTGACTTTAAGTAATTAAAGCATAAATTGCAAACTACGGAAGATCCTAGGCTGCAAGATGTATATGACGAAACACTGGGCATATTTTTTTAATACCGCAAACCCAAACATAACTTCCTAATCTTTTCCGAAGAGGAAGTTTTCTGTATTTTTTCCAATAGTACTGATATTAGTATATATGCATGGATATTATCAAATAGAACAATCTGCAATTTATCCAACATACTTCACAGGAACATTGCATCAACAGTTCAGCTGCCTTGTTGTAACTCATGTATTCATTCTATTTATGGAACTGGAAGAATGGGAGCAGAATGGGTCCTCCATTTTCTTTCTTTAAATACAGAGCCGACGCCACATAAGTATGGCCTATGAAAAAGTATTTTTAAATGTAAAATGTAAAGAAAGAACAGACTAGGTTTTATTTAGATTGAAGTAGTGAGCAACAGAAACAAAATCTTGTCCTTCATGTTTAATGACACATGGGAAGAAGGTACAAAATACAATTAAAACAAATACCAAAAATTGGAAAATACTATTAATAAATAAACCAAAATTATTCTATACTCAAATAAGATGTGTTACAAAATACAACTGAGGCTATTTGGGACAACAATTGCAAGTTCGCCTGCCATCGACCAATTAAAGATATGTACATTGATGAAGCTTCTTCACACTTTTCTTGATGTTCAAACTCTTTATTCTTAAAAAATGAGTTGAATATCAATTTTGGGTTTTGTACTTAATCGGTGCTGTGAAGTAGATCTATCCCAGTTTTTTGAATACCTTATTTCTTCTAGATATGGCATGCTTGCAATGGCTACTTATTCAACATTCCATTCTTTGTCAAGTATTAATTTTCTTCTGCCATTTAAAAGTTGGGGTTTAAGGTGTTTTCTTTGCAATGTTCCTGAGCATTCACATCCGAGACAACTTAGAAATGCGATTCAGGCCGATTTCAAAGTGAACAGAGTTGTTTTATGTCACAACAATTATATAGTGACTGGTATTCTCCCTATATTCGATTTTCTGTCTGGGTGAGAAGCCTGCCTGAGGATTTGTATGTGGAACTTCTTTGCTTTATTACAGTAAATTGGAAGAAACATCCAACCCAGATGAAAAATGCAAATCTATTGAGGTACATAACTTTTTCGGGTAGTTGAGGTGTGGCAAGTGCATCAAATTCTACAGAATGCATCAGAATATATCTTTCCTCATAGCGGGGGAGGTATGGCGGCCCATAGAAAGGTCTGGAATGTTCGGAGGTGATGCCTAATATGTGGAATCTGCAACTACATCTAGAGGAAACCGAACAAACTTTGACAAAGAACATGGATTTCTGTCAAGTTGGCTACCCGATCCACATATAGGTCATCAAAGTATGAAATAGAAATTCTTGTAGTGATAATATGTTGTTTTATCCACCCATACAGATTCTATTACCAACCTCCAAGGAAGACAAATACTTGTGAGATCTCTACAATTCGATACAGTGGCCAAATCTGTGTTGTTGGAAGAATCTATATACTTAAACAAAGAACTATCTTGCAGGTGACCTAAAAATCCATTACAACTCCCAGCAATAAAACAAAGAAGTTCAACAAACAAATTTCCAGGCAACCTTTTCAACCAAACAAAGCATCAAACACAGGGAGAACACCAAACATACTTGTTCTTTTCTTTTCGTCCTCTTCGAGTTTCTCTTGTATAACATAGTTTTTTTTTACTCAAAGCTCACGTCACATAAAACTAGTCTCTCTTCTTTCATTTGCCCCTCGATCGCATCTCTAAGTTGTCTTACATGTCCATGACCAGGAACGTTAGAACGAAGGCACCCTAAAGCACAACTCTTTGATGATAGAGAGAAATGTCAATAAGTACTTAAAATCAAGGTTGGATGGTCTTCTGTACATTTTGTGTTGATTCCTTTTAATGACAGATGTTCTCAATATTTTCAGTTATTGATGCCAATATTTTTGAATATGTACATTGAATAGTGACTAGCAACACATATTAAAATTCCCATATCCGAGTAGATTCTCAAATATGACATATAAGATATGCACAATATTAAAGAGGGACATGATGTGAAAGCCTCTGTAGGTCACACGCTCATCAACTATGCTGAAGCTTTTAAGAAAACTAAAATTACACAAGCAAAAAAAATAAAATAAAAATTATTTTTCGCCAATTCAAAATGCAGGCAAAAAGAAATTACCAGATCCCATAATATTTGACTGTCTATTCATTTTAATGGTAGATGTCCTC
>ML776873.1:535898-552014 GCA_009831015.1 Picea engelmannii
TTTCCTTTCTTAAGTCAACTTAAAAATATAACTTTTAACTTCTTTGACTTTCCCCCCTTCAGTGTGAGACTATGACCTAGTGGGGGTGCCCAGGCCACTGAGTCTCCTCATCACCTCTCTAAGAGGTGGGGGACATTACAGTCATCAAGTTTCTTCCTTAATTCAGAAGGTATGTGAGCATATGCTATGCATCCAAATGTCCTTAGATGCGCTACATTGAGCTTTGTCCCACTCCATGCTTCTTGAGAGACTTTCATCTTTTGACTTGTGGTTGGAGATCTATTCAAAAGATAAACTGAGCATGCTACTGCTTCAACCCAAAAAGTATTTGACAAGTGTTTCTCTTTAAGAAGTGTTCTTGCCATATTCATTATTGTCTTATTTTTCCTTTCAGCCACTCCATTCTGCTATGGAGTATACCTTGTTGTTGTTTGCATGATAATGCCTTGTGATTTGCAGAAATTTGCAAATTCTCTGGAGTTGTATTCTCCTCCTCCATTTGACCTGAGTGTTTTGATATATTTTCCACTCTGTTTTTCAGCTTCTACCTTGAATTCTTTGAATTTTGCAAAAGTTTCAGACTTGTGTCTGAGGAAATAGATCCATATTTTTCTGCTAAAATCATCAATAAACGTTAGAAAGTAAAAAATACCACCTATTGACTCTGTTTGCATTGGTCCACATAGGTCAGTGTGAACACGTTTAAGATGTTGTTTGGCTTGATTGGAAGACTGTGGAAAACTAGTTCTCTTGTGTTTTCCAAGTATGCAAGACTCACATGGGGGAATGTTCTTTAAAGATAGGTAGACCTTTGACCATGGAATTTTTCTGAAGAAGACTTAGACTCTGGAATGGTAGATGTCCAAATATTGTATGCCAAACCATTGTTTCATTCAGGGTTGATGCACTCTGTGCATATGTTTGACTCAGATTGGCAGTTCTGAGGGTAAGGGGAAACATCCTATTGGGAGTCATATGGATTTCAGAAATTAAATTTCTGCTTGGGATTTTGTCATATATATTACAAGATGTTCCCTCAAAAAGTACCTTATAGCCATGTTCAATAAACTGTCCTACATTTAGCAATTTATGTTTTAAATCTGGAACATGATAGACATTGTATATGTCTTTCTTTACATTCTGTTTAGTAAGAATAGGAACAGTTCCTTTTCCTTGAACTTTGACTAAGTAATCATTTCCAAGTGTAATATCAGATGAGATTGAAGAATCAATGCATGAAAGTAAATCTTTGTTACCTGTCATGTGATTGCTGCATCCACTGTCCAACAACCAGAGATCTTTAGGTTGTTCTTCAGTCTTGTGGTATGAGAGAAACATACCTCTTGAGGTGTCTCCCGTATGATTTGACACATGTGCTCTTCTTGAGAGTTGACCTGCTTGCTTCTTCCTGCATTCAGATTCATAGTGCCCATACTTTTTGCAATAATAGCATTGTATGCTTGTTTTGTCATTTGATCTCCTCCCTCTGCCTCTTTGAGGCTGAAAATTCTGATGTTGATTTTGTTGTTGTTGTCTTTGACCTTGGAAATTCTGATTCGGATATTTTTGTCTATTGCCTCCACTAGAGTGAGAGTTACTTTGATTGCTCCCTCTTCCTTGGTGACCTCTGCTTCTTCCTCTGCCTCTCCCTCTGTTGAAGGAGAATTGATTTTTGAAAGCATTGGAGATTGACTCATCTGTAAGATGTAGTCTGGTCTCATGTGTCACCAGAGAACCAATTAATTCATCTGTGGAAAATCTTGACAGATCCTTGAATTCAAGGATTGCTGTGACAACAATTTCAAATTTCTTGGGTAAACTTCTGAGGATTTTCTCAACAATTCGTTGATCAGTGATGGCTTCACCAGTCAATCTGATTTGGTTCACGATTCCCATGACTCTGGTTATGAACTGATCCACATTTTCGGACTCTGTCATCCTTAGAGTCTTGAATTTCGTCCACAAGGTCTGTAGTTTAATTGTTTTGACCCTGTCATTTCCTTGGTAGGAAGATTTTAGGATGTCCCAGGCCTGTTTTGAAGTACCAGCGCCTGTGATTTTGGAGAAAATCGAATCATCCACATAATTCTGAATCCAAAATTTTGCTTTATTTTCTTTGTTCCTCAGTGTTTCCTGAGCAATTCTTTGCCCATTTGTCATGGCAGCGAGGGTGGATGGATCCGGTTCCACATATCCAAGATCCACTGGTTCCCAACACTCTTGTGCTTGCAAGAATGATCTCATCCGAAGAGACCAAAACTCATAATTCTTTCCTAGTAGAATCAGACCCTGAGTTGGTCCTAAGTTGCTAGATGACGCCATAAAAAAAAATTTGTTGAAAAAACAGAGGGAAATTTCGTATTTACCTCCGATCGCCAAAACGTTGATTTGCTGATGGCTGAAGGGAGCTTAGCAGGCTTGAATTGGCCCCTAGTATCCTTGCAATGTGACCACGCGCCTTACTTTTAAAGTGCTACGGGCTTTTCTGGCTCTTTGACTTTCAAATCGTCGAAATGCGAAAAATTGCCCTTGGACAATTCAACGGTCCAGATCTTGTGTGATATGACGGCCCAGATCTTATCGGGATATCGCGAATTGGGATTTCGCGAGTTCTGATGACGAGTTCTTCTGACTCCTCGATTCCTTGATCTTCAATTTACTAATGGCGCTTTCCTTTCGGGAAATTTCGCGATTTCTTTAATCGCCTCCACACGTCCTAACAAATGGACGGTCCAAATCTGTGTCGGGGATTTTATTGTGGAGATTCCCGATCCCACGATTTTGACGAGATGATGTCAGCTGGGCCCCACGATAGAGTTTACCTCCTGTCGGGATTTCAGACTTCAAAGTTCCGAAATGCTTGTGCTTCTTATCCTCAGGATTCATGATTTGCCGAATCCCGATGTGTCGATGGGCTCTTTCCTTTTCGGGACTTTTCCCGAGTCCTCAGATTTACGCCATGCGTCCTTGAAAGATGGACGGTCCTGATTCAAACTCGGGATATCGTGACTTGCGATGCTCCATTGACACAACTTCTCTGTCAACTTGAAACCCCAAATGCCGAAACGCCGATGGTTTCCTCGATGTCTGCCACGTGTCCAAACATATGGACGACTGCAATCTGATCGCTATTTCGTGAATTGCAATCTCGCGAGTTTCGAACTCTTGCTGCGACGGTCTTTCAAAACCGTGAACACCGATATGCCGATTTGACGACACTTGGATTTGCTGCCACCTGTCCTGTGAGATGAACGACTCACAGGTCCTCTCGGGATTTCGCGACATCGCATATCAGAGTTTTCAGAGAGCAGTCTCCTTTGATCGTCCAACTCCCGATTCCCAATTTTGCGATGAGATAAGATCGACGGCTCATGATATTTCTCAATCCAACGGTCCAGGATGGACGGTCCAAATGATGTCGCGAATTCACAAGTCAAGAATTTCTCCTTGGTGCTCTAGAGGACTAAATCTCGTGCACCTTCTCGTTGATCCAACGACTGTCGGTCCTCTGCGCAAGATCTAACGGCTTGAAATTATTTCGCCTTTTCCGTGCTCTCTTCGTCCCTTTTGAACTGGTCCGTGGATGCGTTCGCAGGACGAATCTTACGGTTTCAATGGCGGTTCTTTGCACCTGAGACGTGTTCTTTACTCATGTAGAAGAAATATTCATGAATCTTTCAAAGATTTGAAAGAAATAAACGAATTCTTTGTTCACTGCTTCAATCCTTGACAGATTTGAGCGAATTTCAAAAAACTTTAAACGATGTTGCCTTCTGCAACAATCTTTAACGATTTTGAACGTTTTCTTCGAGTTCTATAAACGATCTTCCATTGTGCAGCTCTTCTTCGTCAATCTTTGACGATTCTTGAAAAATTGTTCAAGAAACTTTAAAGTTTCTTCTTTCTCGGTCTCTGCTTCCTCGTTCTTTCGAGCGTAGTATGCTCTGCAACCTCTGCAAACTTCCTACGTTGATATTTTGAATGTAAGACATTCTTCTTCCTCGTGGAATTTTCCTGCGAGGTTCCTTTGAGAGTATGAAGGATGACTCTCCAAACCTTGTGAAAGAGTATGTGTCGTGTGCTCTCAAGATCCGTGAAGCTCTGCGCTGTGAGAATCATGTTTCTCTCCGGACTGTGTGAAGAGGCTTACTGCTGAAGCTCTGATACAATGGTAAATTGTGAAGTAAAGAGAAATGCAGAGAGAAAAGAATAGAACAGTATATTGGAATGTATGAAGAAGAGATTGTTAGAAGATACAATGCAATGGGAGATGGCTGAGCTAAATAGGCTCAAGCAAGACAAAAATAGAAAGTACAACTGTCCAGTACAGCTGACAGTGTACAGTTAGACTATTGAGGTTACATTATATTTAACAATTAGAAGGGGTAGACATGGGAAAATTTTCAAAACCCATATTCTGGACTATGGTGATAGGCACAACATAATTAAGCTCAACAAATTCATTCTAATCAAGGAGAATAAGCTCTTCGATAACAACTGGCCCCATTCGGTGAAAGTTCTCATTGAAGATCATGCTCTAATTATGGCTTCAGGTGACAGGCACAATAGAATTAAGCTGCAGACTCAGAACATAAACACCATGAAGTATGAGAAAGATAGAAGTGTATATGGTGAAGACAACTTCCTAGACATGATATTATCTGTTTGAGTCTACTTCAATTTCCACAATAATCTCTTTCGGTTATTCATATCAGTAAGTACACTTTATTTCAACACTAGTATCTTAGTACAAGCTATATTTGATTATATATTTGTAATACAAAGTTTTTTTTATTATTATTAGAAAATTTTTACATTTATTGGAAGTGGACATATTTAATCATTTTTTAATTAAGAATTCAATTTTATGGAAAGCAATTGAAAATATTGTCATATTTTTTTGTGACCTTTCTCAATCAATGAATAAGATTTAATGTTAATAATTTTTTAACATTTTTAAAAACATGTTACTTTCTTACACTGAATAAGATTTAATGTTAATAACTTTCTAACATTTTTAAAAACATCTATTAACATGTTACTTTCTTATTTTTACTTAATCATATTAAAAAATTAAATTTATTTGATTTTCACATTTAACCATATTTCTGGTAGAACTGTTCACTGCAGCTGTTATATTACTATGTTTGTTTCCTCTTTCCATGAACTAGAAAACTGAAAAGACATGAAGCAAAGGGAGGAAAGGAATCACTCATATGTTGTTCCTTTCACCCACCATGCTCCTACTTATGCTTTTGACACAATGTTTAGCCAATAATCCTCTATTCGTCCTGCAACGCACATAGGTCAAGTAAAGTAAATTATAGATCTAGCTACAGAAAAACCAATAATGTTTACATAGGTTGGATCACGTAGAAGGACGACCTGTACTCCCTGCACCCCTCCCCTTACCCTGTATTGGTTCCCATGTCTGAGTGAGAAATTGACCAACTTTTCAAATAATTCTGTTAACTTTGGATGTTTAATTACAAAGCCAACAACCATCTTCTGCGACCACTGTTAACTCTGGATGTTTAATTACGAAGCCAACATCCATCTTCTGCGACCATAGGACCTCGATAATCTATGCAAGAAAGCTGAAATCAGTCTAAGAGATAATCACATCAAATATATTATTAAATGTATCAAGTATATTATCAAATGTATCCAGATTCATCCATGTAGTTTTTACACAGTTTGTAATCAAAATATTATACTAACCTGAGGGTTTTCATTGTTATTTTTGGAATTGAAGTTCTAAGATGTACAACCCTAGATAAGGTTGTAAGAAATGAGTGTAACTATATGTATTATTACTAACATAGCCGCAAAGTGGCTGGTGTTGCGGCTGAATGTCGAAATTTATCTGGACGGACAACACTCTGGTGAATTGAAACACACAGATGACTGAAATGCACATAGAGCTGATGAAATCTAAAAGTTAATCTTAAATGTGGTAATTCCAAAGGTTAATCAGTTTAAACGTGGAAATCATATGGTGGTACAGTAATTTTTTAATATGATTAGGTAAATGTTAAAAAGTAAACATGTTAACTGATGCATTCAAAAATACAAGGAAGTTATGAAGAGTAAATCACATTCATTGATTTGGGAGGACGACTCAGAATATTCCAACATTTTCAATTCTTAGCCATCGGATTAGAATTTTAGATTAAAAAGTGATTAATTGTGCCCATCTCCAATAGGTATACGACGTAATTAATTTAAATTGCAATGTTATTATGTTTGTTAATTGTAGCTATATTCTTAATTTAAATAATTAAAGTTTTAAATTTAAAGTTTTAGATAATTAGGATTATGCTTTTATATAATTAAATTTCTCCATTTAGATTTAATGTTCTTAGATTATTAAATTTTTCACTTTACATAATTAAATTCTTCCAAAAAAATTGAATTGAAGGGCTCATTACAATTTAGATCTACGGTTCTTAGATTATTAATCTTTTTAATTTACATCACTAAATTAGCTCAGAACGGTTTTTAGATTTTTTTTTTTTTGTAAATAAAGAGAGAACCTTGTATTATATCATCATGAGTGTACATATGTATATCGTTTGGCAGCCACCTGTTCCGCCACATAAGGGAAACCAGAACAGGTGGCTCCAAACGGTGGTATGACTATAATGATAGAGTTTTAGTTTACAAAAATTGGAGCAAAAGCTGAGAATTTTAACAACAGATTCATTCCCCTTAACTAGCCTAGGGAAGACTTCTTTCAAAGCTGCCATTTCTATGATGGTTACAAAACTGTAAAAAAGAGTAAAAATAAAATCACTATTCATTCTGAAAATGAGAATTGACATGAACCAGAGACAAGGGTGGGCCGCGTCAAGCCTTTGGGGAACCTGTAAGTCCATGGACGGTGTAGGCCGGGATGAAATTCTACTTGAAGGTGGGGCATTGAGCTTGATCTAGGTGGATATTGGTGGCCACCCACCTTTTTTGACTGGCTCAAAACAATTTTCTGGCAATTTTGGCCATTTACTATTTTTAGCAGTTTTTAACTTCCAGGGCCATTTTGAGGTCTCAAATGAAGGTTTTTCGAGATCGAGGTTTTCAATGATAGCCAAAGATATGATTGAGCCCCCAAAATGAATCTTCTTGAAAATACATTTCCAACGAGCTATCACACGCCTAAAATGGAGATCGTATGCAAAAGTTACGACCCCAGGAAGTTGATGTACTCATTTACCCAAACGGGGCCCACATGAATTTTGGCGCTTCATCTCCTAGGGTTAGGTTTTCAGATGTATTGGGTTTTTGGCATTTCCGTTTATTGTAAAAAGGCCTTCAGAGCCTCATTTTAACCATGTTCTTGCGAATGTGAGTAGCCGTCACATCTCTTCTCAGAGATAAGCTGCCACCATTCTAGCGAGTCTTTCACTCTGTATTTTTACAGTCTTTGTACATTTCTTTCATTAATAGAAATCGCGTATTACTATATCTCTGTGTTTATGGTTGCATCTCTAATATATTTCTTTTATATTATTGAATATCTGCGATATCTCTATGCATTTCTTTACTATATCTCTGATCTCATTTCATGCCGAAAATAATCCGGATCAGTGGTATCAAAGAAGGCTGTTCTTGATCATTTTTTTCAGTGCATGTCCCTGACGAGGTCCGAGTATAGAAAGTTGGGTCTCGATCTTATCTCTCTTGAGGAAAATCTCTCTCGCACACCTAAGAAACCCTCAATGGCGGAAGAAAATAAAAATGATGGAGCAAACAATCCTATCAGTCTGTTGCTTGAGCAGGCTCTCACGCGACAGAGGGACGAAATGATGGAGAATTTTTCCCACATCCTTCAACACCTGCCGATAGTAATATGCACATCTTCATCAAGCGACCACTTTGGAGGTACCTCACCTTTCAAGGTACAAGTTAATTTTGATATTCCTGTATTTGAAGGACAGATAGATGCAGAAGCCCTCGACAAATGGTTAAATCTGCTAGAAGGTTATTTTTCTGTTCACAAATTTTTCGACAAAGAAAAGATCACCTTCACACTCCTTAAATCTCTCCTCCATGTCAAACATTGGTGGGAAACTTATTGGGAGTAGAGTTCCACAGAGGAGTCTGAAATATATGGGGCCGATCCCACTTGGGATTTTTTTTTGGATGCGGTAAAGGAACAGTATTAACCTGTTGGAAACTATGAGGACCAGTACATGAGATGGACCACAGTGCGACAAGAGAGGGGTCAAGCAGTTTTGGAGTTCACCAATACCTTCCATACCTTGTGCACCAATCTGGGTATCAAATACTCTGAGGGACATTTGGTTCTGAAATACCGTGGGGCTCTACACAGATACATCCATAATGAAATGGATTTTCTGGACATCTCATCACTTGGTGCTTCTTATCGACATGCTATTAAAATCGAGCAGAAATTTAAGCACTAGAACAAACGGGAGTTCAGGTCTGCAAATCCGCAACAACCGAAGTATGACAAAGACGGCCCTAACAAACAGTCTCTCGAAAACCAGTCCAAGACACAGGAAAAGAAGGGTCACGGGAAGAAAAAGAAGGACACCGAAAAATGGTGTGAGTTCCACAAAATCCCCTGGCACAACAACAATGAATGTCGCTCAAAACAGTCATTGGTGGCCGAGATCAAAGACAAAGAGCCGAACCCTGATTTAGAATCTGATTCTGAAAATAATGGTAAAGGATAAATCATTGACATGGACCCCACTGCTATTGTCGCGACCACAACAATTCAACTAGAATAACCAACAGATCCTAAAGAGGGGGAGTGCCTTTTCCATTCATAGATGTGGGTGAAGGGAACCCCGCTGCATTTTATTGTTAATAGCGGAAGCCAGAAGAACCTCATCTCAATAGAGGTCGTCAAATAGTTGGGATTGTCGACAACACCACACCCGCAGCCATACAACATCGGGTGGCTTTGCCAAGGACGAGATATCCATGTTAGCCAACAATGTCGATTGTCATACGACATCCAACCCTTCAAGGATGAGGTATTATGTGATGTTTCCCCACTGGATGTCTGTGATGTTCTCTTGGGCTAGCCATATATGTGGAAGCGCCATGCTGTTTATGAGTCTCGACCCCGTAGTGTCATTGTTTCTCTCGGGGTTCATCTCTATAGAATACCAAAGGTAGTTCCAACTACTGTTCCACCTAAAACGTGTCGCAAGGTAGTATCTCATATTGCAAAATTTAGCTTCTTCACAATTTGTTCAAAAGCAGAACAAAAGGACACTACAACCACTACAGCCTCGCCCCAAGCACCTTCTATCAAAAAAAAGCAAGTCAACAAGGTTGCAACAAAGTGAAAAGATTCCTTCTGCACATCTTCCTATCATGTAGCCCGACTTGTTGAATGGCCTTAGCCTCAACAGGTTCGTGACAAATTTCTACAAACTGAGCAGCGTGGCGTCTCCAGCAAGGCGAGCAACTCACCAAGATGCAGATTCAGCAAATGCTTTTCCCTCTCCCCCGGGAACTCAAAGAAATGGAGACCATTGCTTCCTAATGATGGAATATTGATTTAGGTGGATATCGGTGGCCACCCACCTTTTCTGACTGGCTCAAAATAGTTTTCTGGCAATTTTGGCAATTTACTATTTTTAGCAGTTTTTAACTTCCGAGGCCATTTTGAGGTCCCAAATGAAGGTTTTTCAAGATAGAGGTTCTCAATGATAGTCAAATGCATGTTTGAGCCACCAAAATGAATCTCCTCGACAATACCTTTCCAATGAGCTATCACACGCCTAAAACAAAGATCGTATGCAAAAGTTACGACCCCAGGAAGTTGATGTACTCACTTACCCAAACGGGGCCCACATGACTTTTGGCGCTTCATCTCCTAGGGTTAGGTTTTCAGATGTATAGGGTTTTTGGCATTCCCTTTTATTGTATAAAGGCCTTCAGAGCCTCATTGTAACCATCTTCTTGCGAATGTAAGTAACCGTCACATCTCTTCTCAGAGATAAGCTGCCACCACCATTCTAGCGAGTCTTTCACTCTGTATTTTTACAGTCTTTGTACATTTCTTTCATTAATAGAAATTGTGTATTATTGTATCTCTATGTTTATGGTTGCATCTCTGATATATTTCTGTTATATTATTGAATATCTACGATATCTCTGTGCATTTATTTATTATATCTCCGATCTCATTTCATGCCGAAAATAATCTGGATCAGAGCTTGAGAAGGGACGTACGAAAGTTCTTTGAACAACAGATCTAATCGCTGATGGATGCTTCTTTGGCTATGCACTTGCTCGTCTTACTACTGCCGGATGTCAAAGAGAAGCTCCAAGTGCTCAACTGTGAGATGAAACATGTGGTGTGAGCCATCGTCAACATCGTCATTGCCTTCTTCAACACCAACCTTGCCTGTTTCTTCAACACCATCATTTCCATCGTCAGCCTCGTCATTGCCTTCTTCAGCATTGACCTTTCCTGTGTCTTGCCCATCTCCTGTTAGTTTCCAACATGGGGGGATTTCCTCCTCCATAATGCAGCCCCCTTCCCAACAGCGTGGATGAAAGTCATGGGAGGTGGAGGGGTTGAGAGTCGCGGGGAACCCTTGCAATTGTACCAGGCTCGGGCCAGGCTGAGGAGGTGGCTCAACCTCTTCCACCTTCGTTCTTGAATGCTGAGGTGACGAAAGTGATTTCTCTTTGGCTATGTTGGGGAAAGCCAAAGAGAGCTGGGATGGCTGAGGAGAAATCTCAGTCAGGGACATGGTTTCTGATTTGGGAATGCGTAAGGGAGGCTGAGCTTGAATCTAGGGCAAGGTGGGTGGGTTTTCCTCTTTTGGAATGCACAGGGTGGATTGAGCTTTATTGGAGGGTTTGCGAGGTTGGCTGAAATGAGCTATCTAGGCTCTCTGAGAAGCTGTGAGACGATTATCTCCAGTGAAGGTGTTTTTGTTCCTGGTGGAACACCTTGGCTTGCCTCTGTCTCCAAGCATGGTGAGAACTAGGGAATGAGGGTGGTGTTGGTCTGAGGAAATAAAAAGGTCACACTGGAGGTAAGTGAAGAGGCCAGGAGGGCCAAGAAGCACATAACAAAGGTGGTAGCTATCAAACATCGGGTGAGAACATGCGCCTTAGTCAATTTTAATGCTGCTGAGTGCCATTGAAGTCCCTCCCATCACCATTGAAGGCTAACGGGATTGGTTCAAGCATTTAGTACCAGTGGCTTGGCTGGAGCGCTACTCCATGGGCTTCCGCAAACATATTGAGTTAATATCCCCTATGGTGTATTCCATGGGGAGTTAATAGCATCGGGGGTGGCAGCTTGAGGTATTAACTGCCGCTGCCAGCTGCTCCTGCCACCTGTCCCCCTCTCTTTCCATTTGTCACCCCATCCAGATGAACGGTTTTTAGATTATTAAACTTTTCAGTTTACATAATTAAATTAACCAAGAACATTGAATCGAATAGCCATTACAGTTTAGATGTATGGCTCTTACATTATTAAGGTTTTCAATTTACGTAATTAATTACAATTTAGATGTAAGGTTCTTAAATTATTAAAGTTTTCAATTTACACAATTAAATTCCCCTCTAAAAAGTTTTTTTTTGGAAGTTTGTTAATGTGAGAGGATTCCTTTTATACAAAAAGTTTTCAGAAGTTTGTTAATGTGAGAGGATCCCTTTTATACAAAAAGTTTTTATATAATATTTGGTTTGGAGCTATAGCATAGGATCTAAAACATTAACAATTAGAAAAGTTTTTTTATATAAGAAGTTTTTTTAATATAATATAAGAAATTTTTTTTTATAAATAGATTTAAATTTTTTTTTATATATATTTTTATATTTAAGTTGTTATATGAGAAGTTTTTATATAATATTTAGTTAAAGTTATATGAGAATTTTTTAATATAATATTTAGTTTAAGTTAATTGAAAAGTTTTTTTATTATGAATATATTTAAAATATTATTTTATTAAATTTATGTATCATTTTAATTTATTTTTATTATAATTATGTATTTTTTGTTTTGAGATTTCTTATAAATATTTTTTTTTGTTAACTTGAAAGTAAATTGTATAAAATAATAATCAAAATTTTAATCTACAAAATATAAATACTCTTTAATTGAAATGTAATTATTTAATCTCTAATGACACAATAATTAAGAGAAAGACAACATTTTGTATTTTGATTCATATTAAGATATTTTAAATTTGTCAAAATATATAAATATCTTTTATATATTTATGGACAATTATAATATAAAAGAATCAATTTTGATGAAAATTTGATCCCATTATAAAACATACAAACAAAATAATATCTAAAAAGAAAACACCATGGCATGATCAACATTGTAATGCAACCACATTGATGGTCAACTACACTCAACCAAGGTGAAGGACAACCATGATCAACCATAGTGAACCTTTCCTTCCCAACTTCAATCAAGTTCTACCAAAGTTAACCATGGTCATGGTAAACCGTAATCACCCATAGTCATTCTCAATTAATGTATTAATAGTTTAATAATATATTACTAATTTAGTAATGTATTTATTAAGGTATTAATACTTTAATAATGTGTTTAATAATGTATTATTACTTTAATAATGTATTATTAATGTACTGATAATTTAATATGTTACATTATAGATTAATGTATTAATACTTTAATAATGTATTTATAATGTCATTAAGGTCAACGCATTACTACTTTATTAATGTTTTATTATTACTACCTTAGAACAAGTATGATTCTAAGATTCTTTCTATGAAATATATAACATTAGTTCAAAGTTTCTGTCTTTTTTCCAAAGAAAACACTAAGTTAGATGGTCCTTTCATTGCTTATGGAATGATGGAGAGTATGCAATAGTAGTAGCATGGAAACAAAATAATGAATCTGATAAGATGTAGAGTATGCAATAGTATCGACATGCAAACAAATTATTCCTTTATAAAAGTGGTTGATATATGTCGATCAACCACTTTTATAAACTGGTTGTTTCTAGTATTAGTAAATATAAAAAGGCTTTTACATATCACTATCTTCCGAAACATTTCTTAAGTTCCCTTTTTTTCCCATGTTCACAAAAAATCTGTTCATATTACATTTTTCAACAAAAAACTACCAAAAATTTGTAATACAAGAAACATAAGTATATGTCAGCTATTAAACTTTCCACATATCAACATAAAAAAAAATACCAGTTCTTCATCTTTTTCAAAACATTGTTAATGTCTCAATGTGTATTTTTGTACCCTCTGCAAAATATATTCCATCCTCCTCCAGTTGCAATGCATCTTTTGAGAGATGGTCAACTTCTTTATTGTATTATGTGTAAATGTGTTGTTCTTTGAGTTGTAGAAAATTCCCTTTCAATACATGTATTTTTGACATCCATGGCTACAAAGTAACCACCTATAGATTATTTTCATTAGAAAACCAATCAATTATAATCTTTGAGTCCCCTACCAACTCTAACTTTGATACCTTTTTATAACATAATGCTAGTAGTTCACCCCTAGTGTTCGTTTCTCTACCACAATTCATCTTGAGTCTAAATGTCCCCAAGACTGGACATTTTAAAAGAGATCCATCCCCACATTTATTACCCCTATCTCAAGATGCACCATCAAAGAATCCCACTACTAGATCCCTGTCAATAATAGGGGGCCTTTCAATCCTAATGTGCTTAGTAGGTTGAGAAATTTTTAATTCACCCAAGCCTTGAAGTATTTTGTTTCATACCCTAACCGTCAATAGAGGTTGATCTTAAAAAATAACCAGGTTCCTTTGCTTCCAAATCTCCCAATAAATAAAGAAAGGGATTTCTTTACAGTTTTCCCCTTTCCTTATCTAGTTTTGGAAGCACTCTGTAATCTGTCCTCTTTTCCAAGTACTATTGATTTTTAGCTCCTTCAATATTATAAACCAAATGATTTTAGTATAATTTCACTCCACAAAGATATGATACATTGTTTCCTCACTGTTTCCACATATAACAGATCTACTAGGCCCAATTATACCTCTTTTGATCAGATTTTCCCAAGTAATTATTTTCTGTTCTAGCATTAACCGAGTAAAAATGATGACTTTTAATGGTAACTGCCACCTCCAAAGATTATTATACTGGAACATTGTATCTTCCTCCATATCCTCCATCACTTGTACATCATAAGCTAGTTTTGCACTTACCTGTCCTCTTTTAGTATCCCATGACCACAATAAAGTATCTTTCTCATTATTTAATTAAAAGCCTGAACCAATTAGTCCCCTTACAAACATATTCCATTCCTCTTTTTGTTCTCCTTATAATCCTAAGGATTCTCCCTTCTTCCATATTACATAATTTGTATCCTCCAAGTCATTTTACCCTGCTTGTGCAAGGTACTCTATACCTTGTGCCTTCAGTGTATTTATGATATTCTTTGATAGTTTATAATAATTTTGAGATCCAAACATTGGATCAACTCCAATTCTGATATCCTTTAAATTACCAGGCTTCCAAACCAACCAACCAGAGATAATAGTTAGTGAAGATGAAAGGGCCCTCCAACTATTTGAAATACCATTCCAAATTTTACAGCCATCCCTGAACCATTCAACAATAGTTTTATTCTTAAGATATTTTTTATGAATCACCTCATGCCATAGTCTAGGCATCAATAGACACCTCCACAGGATTTTAGTTGCCAAATATTTTCTGAAAGAAAACATATTTTTAATACCCAAACCTCCTACCTTTTTTGGTTTTGCAATCTTTTTCCAACTAACCAAATGCATCTCTTCTTTTACTTTTTTGACAGTCCACAAGAACCTGGACATTTTCTTCCTAATTTTATTTAAGAGGATTTTTGGTATTTTTTCCAACGAAATCCAGTACACAAGTATTATTTCTAACATATATTTTACAAGAGTAACCCTTCCCCCTAAAGATAGCTACATGTGACTCTAGTTTGAAAAATATTTTTTCAAATTTTATCTCTAGCCAGTTCCAATTAGGCATGTTATAACAGTTTGGTTTTAGGAAAAAACCTAGTTACTTGAATCCATCATCTAAAGGTTTTACTTCAAAAGGCATGATCTCCTTCAAGCTTAAAATATCCTCATCTAACTATCTTGCTTCCAGTACTAAATACTTTTGTAAACTGAAATTCATCCATGTTGCTTTGCAGAAAAGATCCAGTGTAACAACCCTAATTAATTAATTAATTATCATGATTAAATATTTGTTTAATGAATATTAGTTTAATTAATTAATTACTTAATTTCATGATTAAATATTTGTTTAATGAATTTTAGTTAATAAATTATTAATTTTTATTTTGGAGACTTAGTGTATTGGTAGATGGACCCATTTATGGAAGGGGGGATAAGGTGGTTGAGGTTTAATGGGGGGATAAGATGGTGAATAATGAGGGAAATAAGGATAAGGCAAGGGGAAACACTCAAGAGGGGGGTCTTCTTTTGTTTTGGGGTAATATTTTCTTGGGAGAGAAGGAGAAGAGAAAGAGGGGGAGTTTTGGGACTGGATCTGTATTTCTAGATTTACTAGCAACTTGCTTGAGGACTTTCACAGGGGGCACCTGTTGCTAGGAATTTTGGGTTGGTGGGCCAGGAAACCATAAGGAATACTAGGGCTAGGGAGTTAGATATGATGTTTTTAGTTGGCTGGGAGGTTAGTCAATTTTGGGTAGAGCTTCATCTTGGGGTAGACTTTCGGAACAACATCAGTTTGAGGTATTTATCATCATTATTATGCTATGTTAATTATTGTTATATTGTTCATTAATTTTTTTATGCTGAATATGTTATTCATTATTATGCTGCTAAATTTTAAATTATGATGAACAATGAGTTGTTATATGATGAATAATGAACTATAAAGAATTTAGGATAACATTTATATACTTAAATTTATGTTTTATAAGGCTCTGTTGGAGAGATCTTACACATGGTATTAGAGCTTTGGTTTAAAAACTTAGACCAGGGCCTACCCACCTACCCACATGTAAGAAGGAAAGTTTAAGAATGAAACTATTCCAACCTAGAAATTTAAACAACCCCTAAATAAGTTATATTGAAACCCCTTACATCAATTTAGAAAAAGTAGCCCTAAAACCCTAATT
>ML776873.1:552334-569227 GCA_009831015.1 Picea engelmannii
ATATAAAGAAAATCAAAGGCCCAAAAGTAAAGAGACAACCACCAGGTAATACAATCCGTTATCTCAGTTCAAACAAATGATTTAATCTCTTAAATTGAATTATATTTTTTTTAAAGAAGAGAGCGAGGGCTCAAGCATTCAACCAAAAAAAAAGAATCACAAAATCAATCGCTTATACAAAAGCTAATATATCCCAATTATGCACAAAGAAAAAAAAATAGCTTTAACTAAAACTCCAAATCCAACTACTTTCAACTACGTTAGGTGTCAACAGAGTCCATACAAGCCCCTCAGTATCTTAAAAATACTCAGCACAAGAAATAAGTCCTTATCTAGTTCCCAACTTCAGGCTTACCCAGGTCCAAAAGAAACCAAAGAAACCAAAACTACTCCACGGGATTTGATATCATAACCACTACTTTGCAAATACCTTCTTGTGCACTCAAGTCTACACTATCACTGATAGAAATGACAGTATCATTCTCCGTAACAGTGGAATATTGTGCCTTATTTATGGTAGTACGCCTCTGTTTGTTTCCCCAGACTACTCCTACCTCTGCTCTTGCTTCTTCCCTCACAACAATAGTCTCTGCTTGGGATTGTTGGGTGTTGGAATTGGCTCCTTTGATGGCATTGAAAATCAAGTTTACTTGTGACACCAATGTGCCCCATGCCCAGACCATACACAACATGTAACTCATCACAAAGTCTGAACCCGAGTCATCAAGTGCCAAGCCATGAAGACTGTTCCTTTTTCCCAATGCATCGAGCCACGAGGGGGAGACCACGACTGCACTAGTCCTTGCACTATGGTTCGAGCCAAAGCCTAGTGCCCAAGCGCAAGGCCACCATGGACGAGCGCACAAGGTAGAAACCACACAAGTTCAACGCTAAGATAAAATCCTGATACCATTCCATATCTCATCCTAGTGCTAACATCAAGCCATTGAGGCCTTGCCTCACTTAATTATGAAATCCGCAGGCTAGCCAACAAACCTCATCCCACAAAGCGCCAAACCATGGACAAGGGAGAAACCGTGAGGAAAAGCCATGGGTATCTAGCAGTCGGAAAGAATAGAACCCCCGACCTGATATATTTATCATCAACAATTTAACTGTTCCGCTAAGGGCGCCAACCATAAATACCACGTAGGGAACCAACCATAGAGAACCAAGCCAAGAACCTACAACACAACACAAAACGACTGAAGCCAAGAGCCCACACAGAGCCAAAGCTCGTGCAGACCACGAGACACGGCAAAACATAACCCATAACAAAATCTAGCGACCAATACCAAGTGTCGAGTGTTGAACCATGACGAAGGAGTAGAGGGAACAAGCTACTGTGCACAACGTGTCCTCTAGTCCTTGAACTCATGGACATCAGGGTCGACTGAGCAGAGGGACGACCATGGCTAGTCTCATCCTTCACCTCTATTGAGAAAATGACAAAAATAACAAACGAAATGTAGATGTAAGAAATAACAGAAGGGTGCAGGACGAAGAGGAACCCTCGGCCTGCAGTCGCAGAGGAAGAGGTGGTCGAGGAGGAATGAGAAATGATTGGGAGTAAGAATGGGATTAGGGTTTTAGGCATTGAGAGCCTGGGGACATGTGGGCCTCATGCGAGGTCCCACGATACCAACCCCATTCGAATATCTTTAAATATTTGTATAAGATTAAATATAATAATTTATCTATAAGTTTTAAATTTTATTTATAAGTTTAAATTTAAATTTAAGTTTTAAATTTTATTTAGGAGTAAATATAAAAGATGGTTTTTAATTTTAATATTTAATATTTATTTACTAAAGTTTAAAAAAAATTAATATAACATATAAGATTATATATATATATATATATATATATGTTATATTAATTATTTAGCTTTATATTAATTATTTAAAATATATTCAATAAGGAGGGTTGTATGACCTGGAAGGGTTAGACACCTAAAGAAGAAAGTCATTTAGGGTAAGGGGTGAGGGTACCACAATGCTAGCGCAGCTAGCTAGGTAAGAAAAATAGAAGGATACCTACCAATATACCAAGATTAGATGCTTTCGACCTCGACCTTTAGCCACTTACCCTAAAGAAAGTAACGTATGTTTATAGACAAGTAAAAAAAACTTACGCCTAACCCCACGTTTTCAAGTTTAAGTTGCGTAAATGTGAATTGCCTTATACTCTTCCCTGAAAAACATTGGTTTGATGCAGATTCAATTATATAGGATGGTTAGGACTCGAGGAAATCGAGGCAGGGGGACATCGTCGCAACGACCTCCAACACCGCCACCATCATCGCCTGAAGTGGAGCCCCCACCATTTGGAGAGGGTAACCCTGAAGCATCAAGGGATTCAGGGGGAGGGCCTCCACCCGAGGACATCACTAGAGAACTGCAGAAGATCAAACTTCCATAGTTTGTCGGGGGTCATGCCAATGAACGTGTAGAGGCATGGTTGGAAGGAATGACATGATATTTTTCCTTAAGAGACTATGCTTCCACATCAAAGGTGAAAATAACAATCTTTCAGTTAAGGGAAAATGCCTTGAATTGGTGGGGCAACCTGCAAAGGTAGTTGCACCTTACCCCAGACACCGTCTCTTGGGAAATTTTTGAGGAAAGTTTCTGAAGGAAATATCTACCAGCTTATTATGAGGAACATCATGTGGGAGAATTTCATGCTCTAGTACAAGGAATCAGGATCGTGGAAGAGTACGAGATCATGTTCATGGAATTGGTAAAATATGTTTCGTACATGGATAATGATCAACGACAAGCAAAATTCTTTTTCTATGGGTTAAAACCTAAGATAAGGGCCATGGTACGGATGTGGAAACCATCTTCAGTAGTGGAAGAAGTTGAAAATGCATGTTAGACTGAGGAACACATGAGCTTAGATGGGGGTATGATATCGACCTTTCCACATCATCCTGGATTCGTGGGGAAGGCCCCTAGGACCTTCTCCAGGGGAGGGAGCTCTAGGCCACCTTTTTATGGTAATAGAGTCTCACCAAGGAAATTTTCCACAGGTGTTTCGATGGCAGCGAGCACAACATCCCATTCATCACCAACGACGCAGGTAGGTCCATGACCTTCTCAAGGAGTAGCTAGTAGGGGCAGGGGTTCCAAGTGAAGGAAATCATTTCAGAGACCATCACAGAGAAGTGCATAGGGTCAATATTGTGTTACATGTTGGGGATGTGGAGGACCCCATTACCAACGTGACTGCCCAGAGTTGCAAGAAGGATTTGTGCATAGAGAAGGAAAGGCCCCGATGGGAAGAGCAAGTGGAAAACACCAGATTTATGTAGCAGTTAATGATCGCCAGGAATAACATCAATCCACGGTGGTGGAGTCGTCAGGTACACTAAATCATATCAATGTTAAAATTTTATTTGATTTTGGTGCTACAGGTAGTTTAATTTCACCATCTGCATTAGAAAAGAGTGGGTTGGCAACCCATGAGCACAATAACTTTAAACAAGTTGAGATGGCTTTGGGGGAAAAACAAGCGGTAGGACCTAGCAATAATAATTGTCTAGTAGACCTAGGAGTGTGTACTACCGGGTTGAAGGTATACATCACTGCCCTCGGGACATATGACCTAATCATTGGAATGGATTTGTTAGAAGCCCATTGATCTATGGTAGATTGTTTCGCAAAAAGGGTGCTTTGTGTTGACAATGAAGGAAGGTCAGTAGAGATCCATGGTACACGAAGAAAGGTGTCTCTACGCTTTATCTCGACTATGAAGGTTAAGCGGTGCATGAGGCAAGGGTGTCAACTTTATGTAGTGGTAGCAGTGAATGAAAGGAAGGGACCCTCCTTGGATCAGTACCTTGTATTGTCAGATTTTAAGGATGTCTTTCCGAACGAGTTGCTAGGGTTACCTCCTGAGAGGGAGCTGATTTTACTATTGAGATAAAACCGGGTGCAGAACCAATTCACAAAACTCCGTATAGGATGATAGTGCCAAAAATTTGTGAGTTGCAAATGCAGTTGAAAGAGATACTCGACTTAGGGCTAATAAGGCCCAGTGTCTCACCTTGCGGTGCACCAATAATTTTTGTGAAGAAGAAGGATGGTTCCTTATGGCTGTGTATAGATTACAAGGAATTGAACCGTGCTACAATGAAAAATAGGTACCCAATGCCACAGATAGATGATCTCTTTGATCATATGAAATGAGCAATGATATTCTCAAAAAATGGTTTTTGATCAGGGTATCACCAATTAAGGATTAAGGAGGGAGATATTCCTAAAACTGCATTTTGAACTCGGTTTGGGCAATATGAGTTCATTTTAGTACCTTTCAGATTGACCAATGCACTAGCAGTATTCATGAGCCTCATGAATGGTGTATTCCAGAAGTACTTAGACCACTTTGTACAAGTCTTTCTAGATGATATCCTCATCTATTCTAAGGATGAAAGAGAACATGAGGGACACTTGCGAGTGGTGTTGTCCTGTTTTAGAGAGAACAAATTGTATGAGAAGTTGTCGAAGTGTTCCTTCTTCCAGAAAGAAATTCACTATTTAGGTCATATCATTTCCGGTGAAGGAATCTCTATGGACCCAGAAAAGGTAAAGGGCATTATTGAATGGCTAGTGCCGGAAAATTCTCATGAGGTAAGAAGCTTCATGGGGCTAGCAAGTTATTATCGGAGATTTGTGGAAGGGTTCTCTAAAATAGCGAAACCCATCACCACTTTGCAACGCAAGGGGGTTAGGTATGAATGGACAGAAGAATGTGATAGTGCATTCATCGAGCTTAATAGGTTACTAACTAGTGCACCAATTCTATGAGTGTTGTATATGGAAAATGACTTCATAGTCTACATGGATGCCTCAAAGAAAGGGTTGGGGGCCATGCTAATGTAGGATGGAGGAGTGATAGCTTATGTGTCGAGGAAATTGAAGAAACATGAGGAGCTTTATGTTACTCATGATTTAGAGTTGGTAGTTGTAATGCTAGCTCTGAAACTTTGGAGGCACTATCTAGTGGGGCGAAACTTTGAGCTCAAAACAGACCATGAAAGTTTAAAACATCTCTTAACTCAAAGGGATATTAATGCCAGGCAGAGGCGATGGAGTGAATTTATGAGTGAGTACGATTTTGGTATTTCATACATCAAGGGAAAATAAAATGTGGTCGTGAATGCCTTGAGTAGGAGACCACGTGTCTTCTCTTTGGTACCCTTAAAAGTCAATCTGAGGGAACGTGTGTTGATGTAACTCCTTGGAGATAATTGGTATTTAAAGGTTACTTCAAACCTCGAGAGTGAGAGGCAGTTAGATATAAAGTATGAAGGATATATCTTGGAAGAAGATGGACTATTAAGATACCGAGGAAGGATGTACATCCCAGAAGGTGGGGATATTTGAAGCATCATACTGAAGGAAGCCCATAGAGAACTTTATTGTGCACATCCGGGTGTGAAGAAAATATACGCAGACATGAGGAAGCTCTTCTTCTGGGTAGGCATGAAGCGCGATGTAGTCCATTTCTTCGCCAAGTTCCTAGAGTGTTAACAAGTGAAAGCCGAACACCATCACCCGACAAGTCTCCTACAACCACATGATGTTCCTATGTCCAAGTGGGAAGTCATTTCTATGGATTTTGTTGTGGGGTTGCTGCTCACATCTCATAGACACAATGCCATTCTTGTGATAGTTGATAAGTTGACCAAGAGTGATCATTTTGTTCTGGTTAGAGACACTTACGATGTCACTGATGTGGCAAGTGTGTTTGTAAGTGAGGTCATCTGTTTGCACGGGATACACAAGAAGATCATTTCAAATAGGGACTCCAGATTCACTTCTAGGTTTTGGACAAGTTTGCAGTCAGCGTTGGGGACTCAGTTGAACTCAAGCACAACTTATCATCCTCAAATAGATGGGAAAACTGAGAGAGTAAATCAGGTTATGGAAGAAATTATTAGGATGTATGTTATGGATAATCAAACCCATTGGGAGAAGTACCTACCTTTTGTAGAGTTCACCTACAATAACAATTTTCATAGCTCCATCGGAATGCCACCCTATGAATATCTGTATGGAAGGTCATGCATAACACCATTGATTTGGGAAAGATTAGAAGATCGCGTGACAATTGGGCCAGAATTGATTCAAGAGATGGAGGAATAGGTGATTCAGATTAGGCAGAGACTAAAGGAAGCACATGATAGACATAAAATTTATGTTGATGCACATACGACTGACCGAAGTTATAAAGTGGGAGATCAGGTTTTCATCCATATCAGGCCTAATAAGAGTACCATTTGGTTTGGGAAGGGGACAAAGTTGTCACCTCGATTTATAGGACTGTTCAAAATCCAAGAAAAAATTGGACCCATTGCCTATCGTCTCGTACTGCCACTGCACTTGCATAAAACTCATAATGTTTTTCATGTATCTATTCTATGTCATTATGTTGCTGACGAATCACATAAACTAAATTGGAAAGAATTGCAGGTATCATATGTGGGAACTCTCATGGTAGAACCGTTATGAATATTGGACCATAGAGTATGACAACTCAGGAACCATCCGGTAGACCAAGTTAAGGTCCAATGGGACAAGTATAGTCTAAGATCTTCTACTTGGGAGGATGCCGAGACATTACGACGAGATTATCCCTCACTTTTTTTACCACCTCGAGAATATGTTTCTTGAAGGTTGGGTGTATGTAACACCACCTTTTGACTTAGACAACTAGGATTATCTGAGGCCTAATCACCTTTATTTTCTATTCATAGTGAAACTATTAATGATACACTTGAACTTTTAAGATGTAGGAACCTTTATGAATGTTTAAACATTATTTGAATGAGGATGGATATGATGCGACCTATTATGTGAATGTAAATTCTATGATTTTTTAAACGTTATTTGAATGATGATGGATATGATGTGATCTATTATGTGAATGTAAATTCTATGAATGTTTAAATGTTATTTGAATGTTGATGGATATGATGCGATCTATTATGTGAATGTTTAAATGTTATTTGAATGATGATGGATATGATGTGATCTATTATGTAAGTGAAAATTCTATGAACGAGTAACATCAATTGAATTATGGGGATATTATGAGATCTATTTCTAACTTGAAAACTTCGATATTAAAGTTGTTGGTACGTGGATACCGAATTGAGGTTATGGTTGTATGAAATTACATGATAATAATGCATAGATATGTATGAGTTTGTGTTATAGACTAATATGCAGGTCATTGGGCTATGAAATAGCCAAGGGATAATGGTAATGAAACTGGATGTCATGACCACCGACTGAGAAAAAATATGGTATGAATCTTTGTATGTGAAATAATATTGGTTTGAATGCATTTCTATGATATGTGGACCAGTGCAAGATTTCAGGTGGTAAGACTGCCTAAAACTGAATAAACGATGACAAAATTCCTAGCAACATGGTGCCACTGTATATTCCATTGTAGGGTGTGGAACCTAGTCCTATTAAGAGGGGTGGATGCATTTCCCACCATGTATCCTATGAAACCTGGATTCATGGGAGGACGGTGTTAGCTCACGCTCCCTTAGATGTGTGATGCTGACTATCGATTGCCTGTTGGGGAAGCTTGGTTAAGATAGTGACACTTCCGCTTACGAGTTCTATTTGGAGTTAGGTAAATATAGTTGACACTCCAAGATAGTCCAACAAAGGAATGATAGGAATGGAAGATGGAAGTAAGTTAGGGAGGAAAGATGAATAGAAATAGTTGAGTGTATGAAGATTTTCCTTATGGTGGAATTTATTGTTTTTCCTTCTGAAAAGAAAATGTGTATATATGTATATTCATGATTACTTAACTGAACTACAATTGTTTAAATAAACATTGTTGAGCTAGATTATTGTAATTAAGGGATTTCACAAACATTTGATTGGTTTATTATCTTTTATAAAATGAATAGTCTTGTTGATTGGATTGGATGCATACAAAAATTACTATAGAGGTGATAGTTATTGTTATTAGTACATGCACGGGACTTGTA
Organism: Picea engelmannii; assembly: GCA_009831015.1. NCBI lineage: Eukaryota > Viridiplantae > Streptophyta > Pinopsida > Pinales > Pinaceae > Picea > Picea engelmannii. The sequence goes on from ML776873.1 coordinate 560,358, forward strand.
TGTACTAGATACACATGCATTTCTTGCACATGTACACTAGTATGTATGAGTTTTCTTGGCTTACTGACTGATAATGTTGTTTATTGGATATGAATGTGTGAACCATGTGTCATTTCCCTTGTATCATAAAATACTTTAACTTTGGGACGAAGTTTCCTGAAGGGCGGGTGTATGTAACAACCCTAATTAATTAATCAATTATCATGATTAAATATTTGTTTAATGAATATTAGTTTAATTAATCAATTAATTAATTTCATGATTAAATATTTGTTTAATGAATTTTAGTTAATAATTAATAATTTTTATTTTAGAGACTTAGTGTATCGGTAGATGGACCCATTTATGGAAGGGGGGATAAGGTGGTTGAGGTTTAATGGGGGGATAAGATGGTGAATAATGAGGGAAATGAGGATAAGGCAAGGGGAAACACTCAGGAAGGGGGCCTTCTTTTGTTTAGGGGTAATATTTTATTGGGAGAGAAGAAGAAGAGGAAGAGGGGGAGTTTTGGGACAGGATCTGTATTTCTAGATTTACTGACAGCTTGCTTGAGGACTTTCACAGGGGGCACCTGTTGCTCGGAATTTTGGGCTCGAGGGCCAGGAAACCGTAAGGAATCTTGGGGCTAGGGTGCCAAATAGGTTGTTCCTAGCTGGCTGGGAGGTTAGTCAGTTTTGGGCAGAGCTTCAGCTTGGGGCAGAGTTTCGGAACAACATCAGTTTGAGGTATTTATCATCATTATTATGCTGTTTTAATTATTGTTACATTGTTCATTATTTTTTTATGCTGAATATGTTATTCATTATTATGATGCTAAATTTTAAATTATGATGAACAATGAGTTCTTATATGCTGAATAATGAACTATAAAGAATTTAGGATAACATTTATATACTTAAATTTATGTTTTATAAGGCTCTGTTGGAGAGACCTTACATCCATGACCTCCTTATAAACTGTCTATTCTATGATTTTTCCATTTCCAAATAGAATAACATCATCTACAAACATCAAGTGAGTAATTTTTAATCCTCTAGACACTGTAACACCTTGTATATTCATTTTCTTCACCTGTTCCTGTATGATTCTACTCAACCCTTCTATCACAAATAGAAAGAGTAAATGGGATAGTGGACACCCTTGTCTCAAGCCCCTTGAACTTTTAAAGAATCTGGTAGGACTGCCATTGACCAATAAAGAAAAATTTTCCGAAGTAATGCACCCCATAATCCATTTTGTGGTTTCTAGACTCAATCCCACCTATAGTAACACTAACCTTAAAAATCCCTAGTCCACTCTGTCATATGCCTTAATCAAATCTAGTTTGAGGACCAAAGCTTTGATATTTTTTACCTTAATGCTGTGTAAGGATTCCTGTACTACACCAATGGAATTTGTAATTTTTCTTCCCTCCAAAAACCCAAATTGTTGCTTTGAAATACCAATTGATAAGGAAGTTTTTATTCTATTAGCAATTATTTTAGTAATAATCTTATACACCAAATTGCAAATCACAATTGGCCTATATCATTCAAATGTTTCTGGTTTATCGCTCTTAGGAATAAGTGCCAGGAAGGTTGCATTCAAGGCGCCAATGACCCTACCTTTCCTCCTAGTTTCTTCAACCATCTCCAAAATTTCATTGCCCAAAAGATCAAAAAACGCTAAAACAAATTCTACAGTCCAACCTTCCAGCCCAAGACTTTTTGAGGCTTTGAATCCCTTAAGTGTTTTCTGGATTTCAATTAAAGTAACTAGTTCTGTTAGTCTTTGGCCTTCCTCAACTGAGAAAATCCTTGGATAGTTTATGATAACTGCTAACTGATTAAAAATAGTGAGATTATCCTGAGCCTTAAAAACACTCTAAAAATATTCAACTACTTCCTTTTGTATTCCTTTTTTACATGTAATCATAGTTCCATATTCCTTTTTAATATTCCATATTATATTGATTTTTTTTCTACAATTTGCATAAGCATGGAAGAACTTAGTATTTCTGTCACCTGCAACCAACCAATTAATCCTACTCTTATGACTCCAAGTTTCCTCCTCCTAACTTAATAAAAACGATTTCCTCCTTTATTTTTCTGATACCTCATTCTTATCTACCTCCTTCACAAGGCCCCCAGGAAACTTTATGTATAATGTGTCCAAATCATGTTCCAGGTTCACCAATTCTTCCTTTGTTTCTATCTTTTTCTTTCTTTCCCATCTTCTCACCAATGTTTTGAGAATTTTTAGGTTTTTAACCAATGAATCCATAGGATCTAACATCTTTGTACCCAAAAATCCATGCCAGTTTGATCTCACTAAATTTTCAAATTTTGTATCCTCTAGCCAAACATAATTGAATTTAAAAGGATAACTTATCAATTCCTTATCTTGCTCCAAATGTAGAATCACATGCATGTGATCTGATATCTTTGTATTGCACACCCATGATCTATATCTGAGACCTGGAAGTGCAAGATCTTTAGTTATCAGAAATCGGTCTAATCTCTTTTCTATGTACTCCTGACCACTTCTTCCATTTATCCATGTAGGCAGTATTTTTAAGGGCTCAACATCCACCAGCCCCTCACCTTGTATCAATTGGCAGATTTTTTTTTGTAGCGGGTCGACTCTAGCATGTGATCCCCACACCTCTCTGTTAGAGGTGGTAAAGTTTAGATCACCCCCCAAAATAAGATTACAATCTTTAAGTATACCATACCTTTTAATATCCACCCATAAATCTTCTCTGTCAATATACGGTCCATAACAATTTATCACCTTTAGACTTTTATTTAGTTCTTTTACTGATCCCTCCAGAAGTATCCCTGTAGGGGTCAGAAAAGCAGAAAATTAAGCTTTCACTGGATTCCAAGAAGAAAGTATCCCGCCTGATAATCCAGAAGAATCCACCCCACATAAGTATCAACTAGGGAGTAATTTTGCATAGGTCTCTCTTTCTTTTTCTTCACTGACCATAGTTTCCTGAACAAGTAGCACATCCGGTTTGATTACAACTAGAAATATTTTGAGGGCTAAGTACTTTGGAGTTCCCCCAACTCTTGTAACATTTAGGGTTGCTATGATAATTTTTTAACCCCCGCAAGGGATTTTTGAGCTCTAAGAGCCCGTGGTCCATCTTACCTAACTTCCTCGCACTTCTAGTTTTTATAGGGGAAAATTCTTTTTCCAGTGCTCCATGCACAACCCCTTTTATGAGAGGTGTCTCCCCCACCGATTTTTTTTCAGAGCCTTTCCTATTATTCTCTTCCTTCAACTTACATGATTCACAAGAATGGGTTTTGGAGCCATTGCAGGTGATCCACTCAAACGGGTTAATACAGACTCATCTGTCGCGGGTGAAACAACCACTTCAGACTGTTGTAAAGTACTCAGACGAGAAAGCCTCCCTTCGCCAACCCCGAGACTCTTAGCATCCGCTGTCATTAACGATGCCAAATCTGCCCTCTCCTCATTACCTAAGGACGGGCAACATTACCTAATGATCATCAAGTTGTGGCTTGTCATGTTTTTTGATTTGATCGTTGCTTATTAACCTACTTCCTCGTTCAAACACATGCTTCATATACATTTATATGTGTTCAATAAATCAAAGGAGGTGTTAGTAACAATTGTTAAAGTTTGTCCTTCACATTGTTTTCTCATCTATACATTTTCCCATTTCAAGATGTCAAATTGAATTTATTAAAGATAAAATAAGCTATTTATTTAACAAACTTTGAGTTAGTTTTCTTTATAGATTTTGTAATATTTTTTATTCTAAAATTATAAGCTTTGAAATATATATGTGTGGGGTATTCATTGTTGTATGTGTAATTCCCTCATCCCTCATAATAACTGAATTTATCTTCTTAGAGAGTGAGTATGTAATTTTTCTACAAATAAATAAATATATAAGAAACATCAAATCATTAGTGATGCATATTAGATCACATATCATGGTGTGTTGGAAATGTAAGTAGAAAACAAAATGACCTCTCTTATTACTCCCTGCCTCCGGCGAGGGATTTTAGCTTTCGCCCCGTGGTCAACTATCGTTGACTGCATATTAAATGGTGCATTTTGTTTCATTAATTGGTGTATTTTGGCAAGTTCTTAACCATATTTCCCAAGTTTACATAAATTCAATATTAAATTTATTTGTTCTTTAAAACAAACTTATTTATCTATTTATCAAAATTCTCTAATAAAATTTAGGATTGGTTCAATGAGATGTGATGGGACTTTATTGGCATGGTGTATGACATTCTATTTCCTCAATTATCAAAATATAAATATGATTTAAAAAATATAAATTTTGTTACTAGGTCGTTTGGAGGCTCTGACAGTTACATTGCAGTCGATGTCTGCAAAGAATTACATTGCAGTCCAAGCAATTGAGATGCTTCTGATGCTTCTCAACCCTTGGCCACCTCCTCATCCTCACCTTGCCACCGCCTCACTCATCCCCAACTCGCCACTACCTCATTGCGCTAGCGCACCTACAATTGCCATCTTTTCTTTTTTGCTGCTAGAGCATCTGGTTGCCATCTTTTATTTTTTCTACCAGAGCATCCGTAATTACAGTGAAGATCAAAGAAAAAAATGTTCTCTACCTATGATACTTCTAAAGTATTCCAGTGACTGGGATCGATTGGTTAATAGAGGAATAGGGAGTGGTTTCTTCAGATTCAAGCTTGAAGAAATTGAGTACGCAACAAATTATTTCTCAGAAAAAAGTTTACTGGGAAGAAATGGGTTTGCTAGCATCTATAGGGGATTTTTGAGAGATGGGAGCTTTGCTACTATTAAATGTTTTAGTAAAGCCATTTGTAAGACGAAATAAATTGAATTCCAGGAGGGATTTTCTCTAATGCTAGAGCGTAATGATTTTCGGTGGATGAATTTATTCCCAACGAAACACTCTTGCATCATTTGGATGGAGAAGCTGTGAGAAATATGGAATGGACAACTGAAGGAAGTAAGGAGGATAACACACTAATCACAACAGAAATGGTTTTAAGTTACACCCTACACTTGGTATAAATATCATTATGAATGGTGTGGCTTGTAGGTTCAACCATGAGAACGCTATCTTCCACTATCAATGCCACATAATGATGGCAAGTTGAACCCCCCATGACATGGTATAAAAATATACCTCCTGTATAAATACTGCTATAAAAGGAGGGCTTTGCATCCTTGAATCATCACCATAATTCGCATTGGCAGTCTAAAGATGGCGTCCATGGCTATCTGGAGAATGAATTCGATGAGGGTGTTATTGGCCCTCACTTCAATGGTGGTGATGGGTACTTTTTTTTGTCATGTTTCTACACAACAGAAAGTCACATCAATCATAAGTGAAGATGTTTTCAATAAATTTCTGAAGCAAAAAAATGACGACGCATGCTCGACGCCTTCTGCATAATTTCAGTGGCATATTCTACACCTACAACGACTTCATTGTTTCGTAGGAAACCATAAGTAATATTAATTTCGACTTATATAACCCTTCTGTCTCATGGGAATTCCTTATTGTTAATAATCACATTAATGTAATTGGGTTTGAACTTTGAATAGGCAGGTGGGCGACGACTCCAGACGACCCATACACATGGTATTATTGCTTCAAATAAGAGAATAACATGGACATATAACATGAAAGAGGACCTATTCAACTAACAGGGTGATATATCTATATTTGTATCTAAGTATTGCTAATTTCCTTTGAATTCTGCAACAGATAGGGACAAAACCGAATGAATTTAAAGCCTAATGCACTTATCGCTCTTTTCTCCCTACATCTCAATGCCATGGAATGGTGCCAAATTGAACCCCCCATGACATGGTATAAAAATGTACCTCCTGTAGAAATACTATTACAAAAGGAGGGGTTTGAAGCTTGGAATCATCACCATAATTTGCATTGGCAGTATAAAGATAGCGTCCACAACTATCAAGAGAATGAAGTCGATGAGGGTGCTATTGGTCCTCACTTCAGTCAAAATTATTCCTTGACATGATTCTCATAAATTTTTGAGATTGAAGGCTTCGACGTAAACACTCTCCACGTTTTTGTGTGTGGTTAATTTCTCGTCAGTGAATTTGATGGAAACCCGAAACTATATTTCAACAGTGTGTAACTTTTATAATTTTGGTCACTGATAATTGCACCTTGGGGATTCTAGGGATCTATGAAGCTCCTGAGATGATTTAATTTTTAAACATATTTCCCAAAAACGAAAAGCTTTAAAGGAATTCTATTTTCATCTTCCCTTTGGATTATTTCTTCAAGAGTCTAGGGTTTTCTAATGTCTACCTAATACTATTCCTTGACAAACTCATTGAAGACTATAAAGAACTAAATTCTACTCAAGGAAATGTTTCATATTAGACACCAGGAAATCACTGGAGATCCACAAAGATGTTAGGCTATTAAAAATCCAAACAATGCTCATGATACATAAGCAATCAACTTTCACATTTCATTTGAAATGACACTGATAGCCATAGAATAAGATCATCTCTGTATTAAAAAATATTATGCATTAAGATATCAACACTTACACCAGATTGAATGAATTCTGATTCATTGTGCAGTCCAATCATCTCCACAATATTATGTGAATAATCTTCGACACCATCAACCACCAATACATCTTCAGAGTGAAAATATATTTGATTTTCCTCTAGCAACATCAACCTGGACCATGATAGATTTCTTACAAAAGAATGTAGATCATATGCACGGCAATCAACTTGAATGGCCTGGAAGGCATGGAGGATATGAGTGGTCGTGAAAGGCAGGAAAGGGCCCGACCCTTATTTCTTTTTTCCTTTGACACCTTGACCCAACCATTCTTTCCATTTTTCTTGATATATTATTTCAAATGATATAGATGCATAAAGTTATCGTTCTTTCAAATTTAACACATTATAATTATGCTTAACAGTTGTGACAAACTAATCATGCAATGTCATATTGTAAGAATTGTGAAATATTCAGTTGTTGAATATGTATAAGAGGAGGAGCCATATGCCCAAGTTCAGTCAGATTAAAAACTGTGACATATTTGGGTCATTGGCCCCTCCTCGTTGATATTTCATTGACCTTTATCTGTGTCAATGTTCTTAGTCTTTCGAATCTCATTACTATGTCCCTCATTTAGTTATCTCTGCTAAACAAATCTTGGTCTGAGAACAAAATCCCTCTACTTGCCACCAGATTTTTAAAGTAATTGTTATCAAATACAAATGACTTGCTTATATCAAAATCTTGGAATTTGGAGGGATATCCTGCTAAGGGGTAGCTGGCCTCAAGTTTTCTGATGAATCCTCGCTCCATGCTCGGATCAATTCTCATCACCAGGTAAAAATTGTAGAGTTCTTTGGTGAATTCTCAGCACTAGGAGAATCCCACAATCCATTTGATAGGTACAAAGACTTTCGAGTCATTCGAGTGACTATTAAACCTGGTGAGTTGGTTGAGTTTTGACCTGAATCTCAACTAGTTAGTCGACTTGCGATACTATTGACCCGATCACCTTCTCTCTCCTATTCGTGAAACTACCAATCCAACCCTGGTATTGGAGAGTATGAGGTTGTACTACAAGGTCACCTCCTTCCGTTTCTGAAGCCTCTGTTTAAAGGGAACTTTTCCTTCATTAAAATATTTTCTATTGAAAAACAAATTATTTTCATGATAGCTTTGTTGTTGACTTTCACCCTACGTTAAGACTTTACCATTGTGGCACTAATATCAAAAGAAATTCTCCACCCATCTCTACCATAGCCTTCATAACTATGGATTGCAAATGTGGTTGTTGTCGAGTCGTCATTAAAAAGGGAAGCATTAAATGTGGGATGCTATGTCACTTAATGAGGGATTTCACAAGGGACACATGTAAATTTCGGTTAGTAGAAAGCATGAAAACCAATTTGAAGTCAACTTATATTTGTTAAAAAAGCTTAAATTAATCATTCAACATAATTAATTTTATGCAACTTCAACATAAATATTTCTTAATTATTTTTCATTGAAATATTTTTCTGTTTAACAGTAAACACAGATGCATTCACATGCATTATATGTTGATAAAGTTATACAAGAATACCGGTGCTTAATTGGTTGCGGGTTTTCTTATCTACTAGGACTTCGAATGCATGGAATATTTTTTATGACCTAAAGAATGCCAATGTTTAATTGGCTACAGGTTTTCTTATCTTCGAGGACTTTGAATGCATGGAATATTTTATGATCTAATGATGGGACCTTAGATTTTGACTCCTTATGAGTTGGTCAGATAGGAAATTACAATCAGGGAGGACCAAAATATTTTTCAAATGAAAAATAAACTTTTTACCTATCCTTTCACTTGTGTATAGAATCTATTTAAAGTTAAATAGTATTGGTGTACACGAATATTTTTTACACGAGCATTATATAATTTACCAAAAAGAACAACTCTGAAATTGTTTGGAACTTATCACCTTTCTTTAGTTGCTTTGAATTCATGTTTGTAAATACTTGGTAAATAACTTGTATTGTTCTTATTTACTCAACATGTAAAAGTGACAAGACAACATTGAGATTCTTCTTGATTTGAAGCTGAATAAAGACGAATAAAGAAAAATCAATTCCCTATTGTTCTGGAATGCTTTACTCTAGGAGCCTAACATTATTCTCTTCGATATTCACCTTTTCTCATGAAAGGCTAACATCTTGTTTTAATCTTCAGAGATAAATTCATTTTATAGTGATATGAAATGATGTACATGGAACAATAACCTTTCTTCTCCTCACTTAAACAAATTTGAATGAATAAAGTGATTTCTAGTATCATTTTAGTATAGATAATAATGGTTTGTGGTCTGCA
>ML776873.1:582079-603088 GCA_009831015.1 Picea engelmannii
CTAAAATACAGATTTATATTCGCTAGCTAACATCATCTAATTATATATACCTCTAGCACATATAAACATCATTAATTAGCTAGCACACATATCTAATAATTTAACATGGAATCATCATTGTGATCACATCTAAAAAAAGACAAGAATTTTCTAACATCATCATCACACACATCTAACAAGAATCATTTAACATACACATCTATCAAACACATTTAACATTAAGCATATCTCACATGACCTAAAAATGTACACATCAACATCAACATATAAATTAATTAAGTATATTATCATGATCAACATGAAAAATGCACGTCTAATAAAAAATGTTATAACATACACATATATCAAGCACATTTAACAAACATATCTAACATGACCTAACAATATACACGTCAACATCAACATATAAATTAAGTACATCATCAACATGATCAATAGAAAAAAAAAACACCATATCTCTCTCTCTCTCTCTCTCTCTCTCTCTCTCTCTATATATATATATATATATATATATATATCATTGACAAGTCAAATAACTACTATAACATATATGGTCCAACCGGTGGGATAATCTGCATATCTACAATAGTAGTGGAGGCCTGGTTTGTAGTGAAAGATGATGGATGATGAAAAGGTACTTCCTACTCATCCAGGTGAGGTGAAAGAGGAGGATGAGGAATAGGTCCGACATGCTCATCTAGGTGAGGTGAAAGAGAAGGAGGGTGAATATTTGTTGTCTCCTCATGATCTAGGTGAGGTGAAGGAGGAGGATGAGGATGTGGATAAGGATGATCACGTCCACCCTCATCAATCGATGGGGTACTAAAAAAATGGGTCATACTGGAAGAAGAGTTGTGCATATCATTGAGAGCCCTCCTTGTTGTTAGTATCTTAGTAGCCGCGGTGATATGATGCATAAGAGGAATCGAATCATGTGAGATCTCCCTCCAATGCTCCAAAATCATAGGATCTACTCTAATGTCTCACATCAGGGAAGGGAAAACTCCCACCTCAGTCAAAAGTCTAGAGAGTAGGTCTCCCAACTCCAGCCTGAATCTAGTATCGGACCTACGCCTAATCTAGATTATTTTCGACACAAAATGAGAGTGGAGATATAACACATAAATATTTAGAGATATTGCAAGAGAGACAACAATATAACAGAGATATAGTGGAAATAACAAGTGTCACAGATATACAGTAATACACGATTTCTATTCATGAAATAAATGTATAGAGACTATAAAATACAGAGTGAAAGACTCGCTAGAATGGTGGAAACTTATCTATGAGAAGATATGTGACGGCTACTCGCATCTGTGAGAATATGATTATTACAATGAGGCTCTAAGGGCCTTTTTAACATAAGTAAAATCCAAAACCCTAACCCCAGAAGATGGAAAGCCAAAAGGTTTGTGGGCCCCGATGGGGATAGTTGATATGTCAACTTCCCAGGGGCGTAACTTTTGCATACGTTCTCTGTTTGGGGCACTCGATAGCTCTTTGGAAAGATCTATCTGAGGAATACAACTTTTGGGTGAGCAACATTGATCTATGATCATGTTGCTCCCCATTTTCTCAAAAAACATCGTTTAGGGCCTAAAAAATGCTCTGAAAGTTTAGGACCCGAAAAATTGGTAAAATTAGTAAATTACCAAAATTGCCAGAAAACTATTTTGAGCTAGTTGGAGCAGGTGGGTGGTCACCGATATCCACCTGGATCAATCCTCCCTCCTTAGGAAGCAATGGTCTCCATTGCATTGAGTTTCTGGGGCAGAGGGGAAAGTGATTGTTGAATCTGAATCTTGGTGAGCTGCTTGCCTTACTGGAGACGTTGAGCTGCTTGGTTTGTTGAAGGTTGTCATGAACGTGTGGCTGGAAGGGTTGGACCTTTTTAACTAGTCTAGCTACATGAGATGACTGTGTGCAGAAGGAATCTTTGCACATTACTACAACCTTGTCGACCTGCTTCTGTTGGATAGAAGGTTCTTGGGGCGAGGCTATAGCGGTTACAATGTCCTTCTGTTCCCCTTTTGAACAGATTGTAAAGAAGATGAATTTTGCAGTACGAGATACTACCTTGTGGCACTTTTTAGGTGGGGCAGTAGTTGGAACTAACTATGGTATCCTATAGAGATGACCCCCCAAAGTAATAATGATAGTATGGGGTCGAGACTCATAAATAACATGGTGCTTCCATATATATGGGTGGCCCAAGAGAACATCACAAACATCCAATGGGGCAACATCACATAATACCTCATCCTTGAAGGGTTGGATGCCGTATGACAATCGAAACTGCTAGCTGACATGAAGATCTCGTCCTTGGTGAAGCCACTCGATGCTGTATGGATGCGGGTGTGGTGTTGTTGACAATCCCAACTGTTTGACGACCTCTGCTGAGATGAGGTTCTTCTGACTTCCACTATCAACAATAAAATGTAGCGGATTCCCCTTCACCCACATCTGTGAATGAAAAAGGCACTCCCGCTCTTCAGGATCTGTTGGTTCTTCTGGTTGAATTATTGCGGTCGCGACAATAACAATGGGGTCTGCATTGATGATCTGTCTTTTACCAGTATTTTCAGAATCAGATTCTGACTCAGGGTCTGGATCCTTGTCTTTGATCTCGACCATCAATGACTGTTTTGAGAGACATTCATCAGTGTTGTGCCAAGGGATTTTATGGAAATCACACCATTTTCCAGTGTCCTTCTTTGTCTTCTCATGACCCTTCTTTTCCTTTGTCTTGGACTGGTTTTTGGGAGATTGTTTGTTAGGGTCATCTTTGTCATACTTTGGTTGTTATGGATTTGCATATCCGAACTCCCATTTGTTCTGGTGCTTAAATTTCTTCTCGATTTTAACAACATATCGATAAGAAGAACCGAGTAATGAGATGTCTAGAAAATCCATTTCAGTTTGGATGTATTTGTGTAGATCCCCACGATATTTCAGAACCAAATGTCATTCAGAGTCTTTGATACCTAGCTTGGTGCACAAGGTATGGAAGGTATTGGTGAACTCCAGAACTGCTTGGCCCCTCTCTTGTTGAAGTGTGGTTGATCTCATGTATTGGTCCTCATAGTTGCTAACAGGGTAATACTGTTCTTTTACTACATCCACAAAAAAATCCCAAGTGGGATCGACCCCATATATTCCAGATTCCTTTGTGGAACTCTGCTCCCAATAAGTTTCCCACCAATGTTTGACATGGGGGAGAGCCTTAAGGAGTGTGAAGATGATCTTTTCTCTGTCGGGAAAATTGTGAACAAACAAATTACCTTCTAACAGATTTAACCATTTATCTAGGGCATCTTCATCTATCTGACCTTCAAATATAGGAATATCAAAATTGACATGTACCTTAAAAGGCGAGGTGCCTCCAAAGTGGCCACTTGATGAAGATGCGCCTGATGCTATCGGGAGGCATTGAAGGATGTGGGAAAAATTCTCCATCATTTCATCCCTTTGTCACGTGGGAGCTTACTCAAGCAACAAACTTATAGGATCATCTGCTCCATCATTTTTATTTTCTTCCGCCATGGAGGGTTTCTTGGGTGTGCGGGAGTGATTTTCCTCAAGAGAGACAAGCTTGAGATCCAACTTGATATACTCGGACCTCGTTCGGGGAATGCATTGAAAAACGATCAGGAGTAGCCTGCTATGATACCACTGATCCAGATTATTTTCGGCACAAAATGAGAGTGGAGATATAACAACAAAATATTTAGAGATATTGCAAGAGAGACAACAATATAACAGAGATATAACAGAAATAACAAGTGTCACAGATATACAATAATACACGATTTCTATTAATGAAATAAATTTATAGAGACTATAAAATACAGAGTGAAAGACTCATTAGAATGGTGGCATCTTATCTCTGAGAAGAGATGTGATGGCTACTTGCATCCATGAGAAGATGATTATTAAAATGAGGCTCTAAGGGACTTTTTAACATAAGTAAAATCCAAAATCCTAACCCTGGAAGATGAAAAGCCAAAAGGTTTGTGGGCCCCGATGGGGGTAGTTGATACATCAACTTCCTAGGGGCATAACTTTTGCATACGATCTCCGTTTGGGGAACTCGATAGATTGTTTGAAAGATCTATCCTAGGAATACAACTTTTGGGTGAGCAACAATGATCTATGATCCATGTTGCTCCATGTTTATCAAAATACATCATTTAGGGCCTAAAACATGCTCTGGAGGTTCAGGAACTGAAAAATTGCTAAAAATAGTAAATTACCAAAATTGCCAGAAAATTGTTTTGAGCTAGTTGGAGAAGGTGGGTGGACACCGATATCCACCTAGATCAATGACACATGTCACTGGGTATCTGCACCCGAGGACCTTGACCCTCCATGGCCTCAGGCATCATCTCCTCATCATCATATTCTAGGGTAGGAGGCATGTCCGCAATGAAAGTTCCAATATCTACAAAATATATATTACATAACAATATTTACATAGTTAATTCATTAAAAAATGTAATAAAACAAGTTAAGAAACATGTTAGAATTAATTTTATTCTAATTAATTAAGACAATAAAATGAAACTATATTAATTTAAACAAAACACTAATATTACCTCTATCATCTAGTGTCTCATCTAGTTTCAAGAGATTGTTCATACATCCTCACCAATCCAAACCCGCATAAGGACATGGTACCATGTTGAACATGTGATCCGCCGCACTGCCTAGTATCCCCAGTGCGTCTGGGGAAATCCTGGCCGAATACTATGACTGGCCCCTCTTGGGCATTATCTCCCCCAACATATGCATCCTCACATGAGTCCTCAGCCTAGTAGGAAGATGGAAAAAGGTCATCCGCGTCTCTGGAAACCTCTTAAAAGATAAGAAAAATAGATCTGAGGCAAAAGGGAAGTTCGAAATCCCATGTATTATAGCACAAAATCTATCTAGCGCTATACAAAAAAGCGACAAAAAAATGGCAGACCATTTGATACACCATGGCCTCTATACCAATGAATCAAAATAATACAAAAGAGGGAAAATAATGCACTGCCCATTACTGGTAAATGGGATATGGATGTCACTAATAGTGAGAGGTACCTAACCTCCTATGCACTGAAAGAGGTGATTTTTAGCTGTCCACCAGACACCTGAAAACCAAATGGGGATAGTAAATCAACCCCAATATATCACTGAGATTACATGAGATGAATCTTATTTGCAACACCTACTTGAACATCTAGAAACTGGGGAAAATCCTCCCCTCTCCTGGATATCCCAGTGATAAATTAAATATCCTCCTCAGTGGGATGGTACCACTGATCCAGACCCACACATGAAGCTTATCGATGGAAATCCCATCGATGGATCAGATGCACCAAAAACCTGGTGTGCTCATTAAGGGATGTAGCCTCCTCATAGTACTTAAGGAGGACTACATTCCTCAAGAGAACATGAGTCGTTGCAGTAAGAGGGAAAGGGTACAAATCCGTCTCCCTCTCCATTGCCTCCCATTCTCATACAACATTGTACAGGTCCACCCTCTACTCCTATTGTTGTTTTTTCTCTCTCCACTCACGTCTCTGCATGATTAACATATGAAATACATCATCCTCACTCATACATAAAACATAAAAAAATATATATATTGAATGGTAAATTTATATATAAATATGAAAAAACAACTTCCTTCAAAAAATAAGATAATTTCATTACTAGTGTGCCCAAAAAAAAATCACACACCATAGTCAGTGCATATATATTGTGAGCATCGTCCACGGTGCGTTAACTAACGCACTGAACAAAATATGTTCTACTATGTTATGTGATGCGTTGGAAAACAATATCGCACCAGGGTGCTACACTACAACACATACACATCGGGGTGATACACTACAACACATATGCACTAGTGTGTTACATTTATCCTAAGCACACCAAAAAGAAAATTAAAATATTAACGTACATAAACCATTTTTAGAAACTAGCAAAAAACCGGTGTGTATATGTTCATTACACGCACCAATGTGTGTAACAAATGTTGACACATCGTCACATAAAATTTTCCAAATTTCCTAATACGAAACTTTTTGCGGTTCCTTCTGATCGTTACTATCACACCACATACGGTGAGACCAAAACATTTATGGGTGCACTGCAACACAATGTTACATTTCTCAGTTATGCATTTGGTAAAAATGAACACCCCGGTCCACACGTTTACCAACACACTACGTAAAATATATTTGATAAGGGTGGTGCGCCATGTACTTTAATAGACCAGTGCATTATCAGTACTTTGACTCCCTACCAGTTATATAATTTTCTTTAGTGCATCATTAAACAGATGCATCAATGTGTTTATGTTTACCAACACATCGCCAAAAAAGGTAAGAAGGTACGCGGTGCACTCTGTAAATTTACAGGTCACACCGTAGGCGGTGTGACCCGAGCGCTTCGAACACACTGCAAATTTTTTGTTTTTCTTACACTTCAAATTTCACCCAATTTTAAATTGTGATCCAGTGAAAATGTAAGTTATGAAGAAACAAGGATATTATTTGGACATTTTTTCATTAGGGAGGCATGGTTGCGACGTACTAAAAAAACCAAATTTTCCCACCATTTGGAAAAATTCAAAATTCACGCACCAAGAAACATACGAAAGGAAGGAAAGAAAGGAAAGTATCGACAACATGGCGCTTCAAATAGGAAGTTCTTTCACCGATGGTTTTGAACTCTACAACACTGAAAGTGGTAAAAATGATTTTTACAGTCGATTTTTTTTTATAAAAACTTGTTCTAGTGTGCCTGATGACCAGCTACATCGGGACGTACATGTTTACTAAGTGCACTATATATATATATATATATATATATATATATATATATATATATTTTAAAACATCCCTATCATGATGCACGTGTTTTAGGGCACGCCTGCACACTAATACGTTTACTACTACATAACACACAATCATACATTTTTTGAAAAACTTCAATAGTGCGTAATTTTTTGTTTAAGCATGACACCGTGTGGTATATTAATAGAATCCATAGTGTGGTTAGTTTTACATAGCACACAGCATAAATTTGTAAATTAACCCTAACATGGTGCTCCATATTAGAGCACTGGTGCGCATGATACAATGGAGTGAATAGGAATATATTTTTTGATACTATTCTATATTGGTGCGTAAATGTTTTTTATTTAACCATATAATGTTGCGCTCTACTAATAGTGCATAGGCGCTTCCATTTTTAATTTGTGCACCATAGAATTTTTAAAGAATGCTATTACGATGCATCATTATTTCTGTAGCGCATCGTATAATATTTTTTTTATTTGAAATAACCCTGCTACGGTGCGCTAGTTTTTAGGGCGCCAATAATCTTGTTATATAAAATTAACTAGTGTGTTATGTACTTATAAAATAACCATCGTTAAACATCCACTAAAACCTTCACCCACTCGCCTATGCTAGTATCATATGCTCTAAATGGATTTTTGGTCTCTTTTTATAGGGGCATCCACAAAAACCTCCACTATAGGTTCTTTTCCTTGTAGTTCCTCCAATCCATCCTCTCCAAACATCAAATTTTTTTTCCCACTCCCCACATACTTCCTCCTTCCCATGGTGTTAATGATTATTCCATTCCCCTTGTCCTCAATAGACTTCCTCCCAATGTTCGGCCCTATCGTCATCCCTTTTCCCAAAAAATTGAAATTGAGAAAATTGTTCAAGAATTGTTCGCCGCGAGCATTATCCATCATAGTACTATCCCTTATTCCTATCATATGGTTATGTTACTTAACAAAGAAGGATCTTGGTGCATGTTTATTGACTTTTTCTCCCTCAACAAACTCACCATCATAGACAAATTTCCCATTCCTCTCATTGATAATCTTAAGGTTGAATTAAATTGTGCCCAATTCTTTACTAAACTTGATATTTGTTCTGGATACCACCAGATATGTATGAAAGAGGAAAAAATTCTTAAGACTGTATTTCGAACTCATGAGGGCCACTATGAGTTCGTGTTCATGCCCTTTGGTTTGTGTAATGCTCTCTCCACTTTCCAAAGCCTCATCAATCATGTCTTTTGTCCTTTTCTCCGTCATGTTTTCTTAGTTTTATTTGATGATATTCTCATCTATATTAAAACTTGGACAACCCATATCTCTCATCTGGATCGAGCTCTTCATCTACTCTCTCATTACCAAATTTTCCTGAAACAATCTAAATGTTCTTTTGGATCCTCGTAAGTCGAGTACTTGGGTAATATTGTTGGCAAGGCGGGTGTTAGAGTGGATCCTAAGAATATTGAAGTTATGCAGGATTGGCCTCACCCTAAGACTCTCAAAAGTTTGCATGGTTTTCTGGGTTTAACAGGCTATTATCACAAGTTTGTTAAGAACTATGGAAATGTTACGGTGCCTCTCACTTATCTCCTTAAAAATAATTATTTTACTTGGACTCCAACAATTGATCATTCCTTTCAATCCTTGAAGGTAGCTATGTGCACCACTCCCGTCCTTGCCCATGATAGGGTGAAACATTCCTTTTTCTAAGATGTTATGAAACATGATGTTTGCACTTTTGTGGAGGAATATGATTCCTGTCAATGCAACAAGGGGGAAACAGTCAAATCCTTTGGAACACTACAATCGCTTCCAATTCCCCCCGCTATTTGGAGGGATAGCTCTATGGATTTAATTGTTGGCTTACCTAAATTGAGCAATAAGTCAATCATCATGGTGGTAGTTGATCGTCTTTCCAAGTATGCTCATTTATGTTCTCTTCAACACCCATTTACTGCCTCCATTGTGTCACAACTTTTCCTGTATCATATCTTCAATCTTCATGGCATGCCTCATTCTATTGTTTATGACAAAGATCCCACTTTCAACAACAATTTTTGGAAAGAACTATTCAGGCTATAGGGACCCAATTGCATCCCAACACTGCCTATCATCCCCAAACTGATGGTGAAAATGAAGTTTTAAAAAAGTGTTTGGAGACATATTTGAGGTGTTTTTCATCTAAAAGGAAACATCAGTGAGATCAATGGTTACCCCTAGTTGAATGGCGGTACAACACTTCTTACCACACAGTTACTCACATGACTCCTTTTGAATTAGTATATGGAGAAAATCCACCTTTAGTTCTCTCATACATGCTCGATGTCTGAAAGGTATAGCAAGTTGACCAAGATATTACAATTTGAGAGGCTATTCTCTATACCCTCAAAGAGAATTTGGTCATGGCTCAGAATCACATGAAGAAAAAATAATATCAAGGTCATTCAGAATGTCAATTTGTTGAAGGGAACTAGGTGTTTCTTTAACTAAAACCTTATAAGAAGACTTCAGTCAAGGATGAACATTGTCATAAACTGGCACCCAAATTTTATGGTCCTTATATAGTTCTCAAGCACACATGACAGGTTATTGGAACTAAGTGCCAACCTCCAACTAGTCTTATCTATTTGGATGAACAAGGCTCCATCTGGTTGCAACCACAAGTATTATTGGACCAACATGAGTGTCATATCTGTTAGCACACCATCAAGGAAGTGTTATTATAGTGGAAATATACAACTCCAACATATGCCACCTTGGAGCCAACTACCATTCTACAACAATTTCCTCATCTCAAGCCTTGAGGACAAGGTTGTTTTTTAAGGGGGAGGGCATGTTAGGGACCTAACCTCCCTAATCCCTCATATAGGTAGAATAATATATTTTCCATGTAATGAAGGCCAATATTAATATGTCCTAGTAATAAGGAAGAATAAGTCAAATGTAAGAAGACCTAATAGAATCTTCCGCCTCTAGAAGATCTTCCTCTAGATTGTTCTTTTGGTAGATAGATTTAGTATAAATATGATTCGATGGTATGGGAAGTCTTGTCTTGAGAATTATTATAATAGAGCACTGCTCTACTATAGGTTGTCCCCTTGAGAAGGAAATTGAACATTGTTTCCTATCAATAAATGTATTATTTTAGTGTTGTGGTTTCACCTATTATGTTGCTTTGTTGTTATTCTCTGCAATATTTCTATTTTCAGCTATTATAATAGATATGGTACCTTACATTTGACTTGAGATTCATTATTTTGTGACCAATTGTATTCTTATATCCTTTGTTGTTCTAAAATATCTTTTACTCCGTTCTTCTCATTCTTTAGTTGGTTGCTTAATCTACTCACAAACCATTTATTTTCATTGGCAAATGCACCTAAGGAATCAATAGCTTTCTCTATAAATGCTTCATCATACAAATGTGCAACATTCCATAATTGAGTTACTTTGTGTGTTGTTTCTTCATGGTGGGCCATTTTCCTCTTTTTCAACTTTCTCTTTTCTATAATTTTAGTTTTGTCATCAAAGAGAAAATTGTCTAAAGACAAAATGGTATCTGGTAAATTGCTATCAAGATAAAGAGAATTGGTGACTAGCCTTCCTAAAATTGAGGTTATGAAATTATCGTTGATAAGATAAATGATCTATACAAGTGTTGTGTGCAAAAAATCTATGTATGTGTCGTTGAAATATGTACTTTCCTAAATCATTTTGGAAAGAGTCTAGGTATTTTTTGTGCTTGAATCTTCTTTTCCTATTACAACTTTCTCTTGTGAATATTTGTCCACTTTTGTTTTTATTGAAGAAGCATTATGAACTTTTTATGTTTCATTTTTATCTTCTTCTTCATCTTCCTCAATTTCTACAATTCCCTTTTTTTTATTATTTTCCTTAAGAAAATGTTTCTTCCTCTTAACTTGCCATTCAATGAAGTTCAAGAAATTAGAATTACTTCTTATGGAATCAACTCTTTGGGATACTTCATGGAAGTTCATGGCTCTCTGAAAAACAAGTTCAAAAGGATTGTCTTCATGAATATATGTTTTTCTTTTGACCCTAGCACAATGTTTTTTGACAACCTCTGTTGGATCATGTTTCTTAAAATCACCTTGGGCCAACCAAATTCCATCTAGTAAGTCAACCTCTTTTTTAGCATGTTTTGCATTTAACAAGGTATAGATACCTAGTAAAACTAGGAAAGCAGGCCATTGCGTTTCTGTTTTTTATCCAAAGTGGTTGTCATGCCAACACTGACAATATGACATGCAATTTCTCTTAATGCTATCATGTCTGGGACATACCTGGGAAAGATATGAGGGGGGCCTTCACAACCAAAAATTTTGATGTATGAAAATTCTTCATCTATAAACCAATCAAAAATTTATTTTATAGAATCTATAGCCTCTTGAGGGAATATTGGGGATGGAAGGTTTTTCAAAAGTAGATGCAAGGGAATCATAAAAAAATTACAAATATCATAGAGATAATTTTTGCAGTTGATTTCCCACATTTTAGAATAGTATAAATGAATTTATTCCTCAGAGGGAGACTAGCTCCAAGGTAAAAGAGGGAAATGTATAACTACATATATGGCATCTACCAAATAAGAAAACATAAAAAAAACCTTGGATAGTGTCCTAGAGGAGATTCATGATACTTTTTCACTTCTTGTTTAATATTGGGAGAGAGTATATGAGCCCAATTGAAAATACTCCTTGCAAGAACTTGGTGGATGAGAGGGACCCAACCCAATTTGAATTTGGAAGAATTTTTCTCACCATATAGAAGACAAAGAATTATGGAAACTAACATAGGGTATTTCTTCATTCTATGCACATGATATATCTTGTCACCTATGAATTTGAAAGAACCAATGTCATACCACCATTCTTTAATCAACTCATCCATTTGCACTTCCTCCTTTTCAACACTTTTCTTAATGGATTCCTTAATCAAATTGTCATCAAGGGTAACTATGGGTAGGATTAACTTATTCATATTATTAACATCTTCACACCTAACAGAACCAATAACTTGGTGTGATGAATGAACAACAATGCATGTTGAGATATATGTATGGGAGATAATCCATCGTACCATGTCATAATAGGGTATAATAATTGTCCTAGAAGCAGTTTTGTAAAGTTTAGATGCTTTAATATCAACCAAATCATCAAAATTTGATTCATATTCCTCAGTGAAATCCACTTCCTAGAATAATGCATCAATTTGTCTCCACTCCATACTGTTTCGCATGCACGTCTTGAATGCAATATTAGAGAAAAATGACAAATTGGGGTTCTTTTCAATTTTTTATTCATCATCATTCTATTTTTTTTTCTTTGCTTCTCCAAGTCATTTTGTCTTTGCAAATTCCTACAAGTAAACGAAAAAGTGTAAGTTTTCTCTAAAATAAACAACTAACAGGTTTATATAAAATTAAAAATAATTTATAATACTAACCAGTGAAAGGAAAGTTCACAAAAACTTATCTAAAATAAGACATATGGGTTTAAGCAATTAGGATTTCCTAATAGTATGAAACTTTCCTTAGTGCGCTTATGTGAAAATTGGGGAGTATTAATGCGTTAAAGGTTCAAACACAATTCTTCATTAATTGTCATTAAATTTTTATAAAGTCATAACAGAGTTGTAATGGAGGACAAGACATTTACAGATATTTTAAATATGCAAGGGAAAGTAAATTACCTGATACTAGGTCAACGAGAGTTTTGATGGGATAAACTTGTATCTTTGAGAAGTAAATCCCAATCCGATAGGTTTATCATGGTTTGTTATAGTTTTAGTTCATGGTTTGTCTTTTTATCATGTTACCGGGGGTCATATTTTTTATCAAGAAGAAGCATGGAAACTTATAGTAATCATCCGATCTGATACGACGTTATGATCACCGAGATATCAGAAGATCTGGAAACCTTAGTTTCTATGAATTTTTTAACTGAGCTACGGGTAAAATCATGAAGATGGGTTACACTTTTGCTTGTTTTATGAGAAAAAAAAATGTATTTTCACAAGTTCTTCAATTTCTAGCATACAAAAGTATTTTTTTTATTTAGAATTTCACTTTACAGTAAAAACAAAACTTGTGAATAATTTTGTTATCTTTCCAATGGCTATTTTTCAATTTTTTTTTTTATCACGATTTGATATTTCAATTTGACAGTTGTTTAACGGTATGTTCCTTAAACATGAAAGGAGTAATAATGAGTAACTTTTTTCTACAACAATGTATCTATTATTAAACTTGTGTTTTTAAGAAACAAAATATATTGCAACTATCTATAGAGACTCTATTTTAGTATGAATATAATTTTGAATCTAACGGATGAATATTATAATTTCTAGAATTTTTTGAAGTTGACCAAGATGAAAACGTTGCAAATTTTAAACACATGTTTTTCTACACCTTGTATCTATCTTAATTTTTACTTAAAACTTCCCGGATGGGATGGTATTGTGCTCCACTTGGCGGGCTGACGGCGAAGGAGGAGGCCARCGCAGCACGGAGCCATGTGGGCGGCTCGTGCCCGCTGCAGCCAACACTCCCCGGCTTTAAAGCACATTCAATTCTGATGGGAGGGGGCATTAATCCACCACCCTCGACCACCKCTTTGTATTACACCATGCAGACCTCTCTTGGCATTTTGGCCTGGTTGTGTGGCATCGACTCTGGTTCAGCGAMTTTTATGATTCTCCGAGTATTCTCTCTGGTTCACCTTGGCTCTGCAGACCCTCTGCAGACGCCGAGCTTGGCCATGCCGCRACAGCGTATGCGCCCTCGTCGGGGCTCTCCCTGGCACCCACGACGCCCACRAACTTCCTCCTCGCCCTCTGACTCTTCTACCCCGGGTCTTGACTGTCTCGCTGTAGTCGACACTTCTTGGACCCTGGCATGGCGTTCACCCCCTGACGAGCATGCTTCCTCCCAACCTCGTCGACCTCGTCCCAATCCAAAAACGACCCCTCCCTCACCGTTGCATGGACACTCAGCCATTCTGCAGGACCTGGTTTTTGAGCTTAGGGAGGGGGTCAGTGACCTCCAGTTCAGATTTCAATAGATGGAGGACAAGCTCTCCACCCTTCTCCAGCTTATAGCCGATCCTCCTCCAGTCGCTCCTGCGAACTCCAGTGAGGCTCATGAGAGCTCCAGTGACCCTGCAAGCAGCCATCACTCTGGTTCCACTGAAAAAAGCCCGCAAGACGAGGGGACGGAAGGGTCTCCAGAACCCGGGACTGCTCGTGCGCAGAAGGCAAATTGGGTAAGCTCTGAGGCAGGGGATGACGGTGCAGTTTCAACAACGGCAGCCGAGGAAAAGGAACCCAACATTCAGGAGCATGACGACAAAAACCACAATGCCACGGATATGCAGTGGAATGCCGGCGGGACACCTAGCATCGAGGAACCATGTCCTGGCCCCATGCCCGAGTATGCTCCTGAATATACAATGCTTGTTCCATATTCTAGCTCTAGTGGCTCTCATGGCAGATAAATAGGTCTAGTTTTCTTTTTTCTCTAAGTACTGTTAGAAATTTTGCTACTTTAGCTATACGGTTGGCTAAGATGGTTTCTCTTCACAGAGCAGCTCAGTAATTACAACTGCTTTACTCTGTCACTGTACTCTGGACTCGGGTTCTGAGAAGGCTTTTTATATAATACAAATACTCACTTACAATTTTTTTTTTTTTTTACTTAAAACTAAAATCTAAATATATCCTTTTGAAAAGAACATCTTAAGGATTATGAATATATTTTTTCTAAATTTTTCACTGTATATTTGTAGAGATACCGATATTTAATCTCACCGAATCATAATGTCTGCTAAAAATATTATGCAGTGATTTTTTTTTAAATTAAATAAAATTAGATAAAAATAAAGAAAATGAAAAAAAAATTATAGGAATTGAAAGTAGATTCAATTTTGGAAATGCTGGTGTCATTTTTGAAACCAAATTCTCAGTATTTTTAGGAGTCCGCAACCTCTGAAGTTCAGGTAATCTTGGGGCAATTCTCTGGTTTTTGTTTTCAGTCCCAATTTCATGTTTTCGACCAAAATAATCTTTCGATCGAAACCTAGATTTTAACAGAATCTGTTAAAAATAAACGTTTCAGCCGAAAAGTCTTTCGGCCGAAATATTCTTCCCACAGGAAAATAATTCATCTGAAAAACATTATACATGAATTTCGAGGGCACCGTTCAATTTGACGTGCAAATTTTCGTTCGAAAAAGCTTTTGGATGAAACAATTCCTAGCAACATTTTTTTGGCCGAAAAATTGCCGCTAGGAATTTTTGAGACCCGATTGTCGTGAAAGTGTTACCCATATTCATGATTTTACCCCTACCCATTATTTGAAGGTGATCTTGAATGATAATCATTAGATCTAATTTTAGATATATCTCCATCATTGATATTGTGACTAAGTTGAGGATGGATTTTATCATCTAAATTACCAGATTATTAAACCATAGAAGGTTTTCATGTCTTTGTTCCATTTGGGAAAGTCTCAATATGTTGGTGGCCTAATGGCCCAATACACTGATGGGGAATGGTTCTAAGGAAAGTTACGCTTCCATTTTCTTTAGAAATTTCATGAACTAATGTAGTTCCATCATGTGAAAGTGACGTAGACTTGACATGCTATTTCAGCATAGCATTTAGAGCATCACATGGATGACAAGTGTTAGCATCTAGTTTGTGGGTGACTAGAGTGTGGGACCGTCTTCGAGCTCATACCCTAGGATATGAAATCTTTGCACTCAATGCTTCGTTAATTGTCATTAAATGTTCATAAATTCATGATAGAGTTGTAATTGAGGAAAAGACAGTTACGACTATTTTAAATATCAACCATCTAAGGACGGGCTATTTACCCATCAAAGTTCCTTTGTAATTACATAAGAGATTTTTTCTGTTGGATTGGCTGATGATTGAATGCCAATTTTCGATCATAGCGTATTATTGGGGAAATGAAAAATAATATTGACTAATCGAGATATACTACAACAAAACAAGAAATTAGCACCTAAAATAGTGCTAGAATTTAGTGTATTTTACTCCATGAAATAGACACCTTTTCTGGCACAAAATGGGGTGCAATATGCACTTTTTATAATTGCACTGAAATTAGCATCGGAATTAGCACTAGATTCAACACCAAAAAAATAATGCCAAGATTAGTGTTAGGTTTAGCACTAGGTTTAAAACTAGGAATAACGCT
Organism: Picea engelmannii; assembly: GCA_009831015.1. Classification (NCBI taxonomy): domain Eukaryota; kingdom Viridiplantae; phylum Streptophyta; class Pinopsida; order Pinales; family Pinaceae; genus Picea; species Picea engelmannii. The sequence goes on from ML776873.1 coordinate 598,169, forward strand.
CGTTTTAGAGCCATGAATAAGGCTAGGTTTAATGCCAGGAATAGCGCCAAGTGTTTCTTCCAGTTTTGCTTCAGATATGCCTTCCAATGTTTCTTCCATTTTTGTGTCTGTTTTGGCTTCTCGTTTTACGTCCAGTTTTGCTTCTGATATGGCTTCAAATTTTACTTCCATTTTGGCGCCAAGAATAGCACTAGGTGTTTCTTCCAGTTTTTCTTTTGATATTCCTTCCAATTTTTCTTCCATTTTGGCTTCCAGTTTTGCTTGTAATATGGCTTCCAATTTTCTTCTAGTTTGGCTTCCAATTTTTCATCTATTTTTTCTTCTAGTTTTGCTTCCCAATTTTCTTCTCGTTTTTCTTTTGGTTTGGGTTTTAGTTTTTCTTCGAGTGTGGCTTCCAATTTGGCTTCCAATTTTGCTTCTAATATGGCTTCCAATTTGGCTTCCAGTTTTACATCTAGTTTTTCTTCTAGTTTTGCTTCCCATTTTTCTTCTCGTTTTCTTCTGGTTTGGGTTCCATTTTTTCTTCTAGTGTGGCTTCCAATTTGTCTTCCATTGTGGCTTCATTGCTGGCTTCCAACAATGCTTCTTGTGTTTCTTACAATTATTAATTTAATATGTTTTATTTCAATTTAATTAGTTAAATATATCATGTCTCTTAAATAACTTATATGATTATACAATAAGTCATATAAATGCATTTGAAATATTTTATAGGATAACATTTATAAAGAATTTTTTAGGGAAACATACATCCATACAAATTAAAAACATCATTATACTTATTAAATCTCCATCAAAATAGAATCTACAACATCCAATATATATAAAATAACAAGATAATTATTATAACATGATCATCATCTATAATTAAAACAAGTGAGTCAAATATCTATAATTTCAGTGGATATGGAAACATCCAACGTGAGCAATAAATCAAAACCATCATGCGTAAGAAATATGCATCCAAAAATCATCAACCACTTTCAATATATAAAAAATGACGAGTCAATATTGATAAGATCATCATCATATGTAACTAAAACAAGTGAAAGTCAAATATATATGAATGTAGATCAATATTATCCGAAAATGATACATGTCCAACAGTCGACATAAGTCAAAATGATACATCATGTACAAATGATATAAATAAAAATGATAAATTATGTAAGACAAAATGATACAAGTCAATATGATACATCATGTCCAAACGATATACGTCAACATGAAACATGTCAAAATGATACAACTCAATAATATGGTACTGGAGACTATGAAAATGATACATATGATAGTAACCATGAAAAGAGGCCTTATAACAATATATCAAAAATTATCCATGATGTAGTCTATATGATCATGAATGTCACTGGCTGCTACCAACAACTGTGTCAACATCATCATCACCATTGTCATCATGATCATCATGATCGTCATCATCGTCATATGCATATGCAATGACATCGATGTCATCTGTATATGTGTCATCATGATAATCGTCTTCCATCCTAGCACCAGGCCCAACATCATGATCTGGATCTATTTGTTGAGGATGATCTGGATCTTTTGGAAGATCCTTGTTCTACAAAAACAAACATTTAGAATGAAAATTTATTATGTATTTCATGGAATAATTAATTTCTTTGTTATATATATAATATTACAACATATGAAAAGAAATTATAATCATATTACATCATACCAAAGTGCACATACAATAATAAAATATCAAATAAGATACTACTAAGATGTCATTCCTATAATGTAAAACATTCAACAATTCTAATAAACGTTAGTAAAGATCATAAAAAATGTTATTCCTAGCCTTTCCTTGACATTCCATTCTTTTCATTGACATGGATTTCCTTGGCATGCCATTCCTTTACTTGTCTTGATATGCCATTCCTTTCCTTGACATGTCATGCCTTGCCTTGACAAGTCATGCCTTGCCTTGACATGTCTTTCCTTGCCTTGTCTTTCCTTGACATGCCATACCTTTCCTTGACATTCATTTCCTTTCCTTTCCTTGCCATGTCTTGACCTAACATGCCATGCCTTGCCTTGACATTTCATGTCTAGACTTTCCATGCCTTGGCATGCCATTCCTTGTCTTTCCTTGACATGTCATGCCTTGCCTTGAAATTCCTTGCCTTGCCTTGACAAGTCATGGCTTGCCTTTCCTTTCCATGCCTTTCCTTGACAAGCCATGCCTTGCCTTGACTTTCCATGCCTTTCCTTGAAAATCCATGCCTTTCCTAGACATGTATTTCCTTGCCTTGACATGCCTTGCCTTGACAAGCCATGTCTTTCCTTGACAAGCCATGCTTTTCCTTGACAAGCCATGCTTTCCCTTGACCTATCTTGACTTGCCTTGACATTCCATGCATTTCCTCGACAAGCCTTTCCTTTGCTTGAAATTCCATGCCTTTCCTCGACATTCCTTGCCTTTACTTGCCTTGCCTTGCCATGCCTTTCCCTGACATGCCTTGCCTTGAATTAACATGTCTTTTCTTGACAGACCTTGCCTTGCATTGACATGCCTTGCCTTGACATGCCATGCTTTGAATTGGCATGCCTTTCCTTGACATTCCATGCCTTGCATTTACGTGCATTCCCTTGACATTACATGAATTTCCTTGCCTTTACATGCCATGCCTAGCCTAGCCATGCCTTTCCTAAAATTCCAAAATTCCACCAACTTATCATCATTGATATAACTAGTGTTATATTACATCACACTCTCCCTTGGATAACAACTCGAGTAGATTCACATGTGTCCCTTAATGAGTTATATTCAAAATGAAAACCTTGGCTCTTGATATATCTATCCAAATGATTAAATTATTGTTAAATGAAAAAATTGGCATGCACAAAAACCACTGTGGCTTATGTGCATGCCAGTTTGGCATGCATATTATCCCTATGGCTATTGTGCATGCCAAATTGGCATGCAAATCAGCCAATGTGGTTATTGTGCATCAACCCTGTGGTTTTTGTGCATCATCCCTATGGCTGCTGTGCATTCCAATTTGGCATGCACATTCGCCCTATGGCTATTGTGCATGCCAATTTGACATGCACAACAACCCTATCGGTTGTTGTGCATCAGCCCGGTGGCTATTGTGCATGCCAATTTGGCATGCATAACATCCCTATTGTCTATTGTGCATCATCCCTGTTGTTGTTGTGTATGCTAAATCGGCATGAACAAAAACCAATAGTGTTGTTGTGCATGCCAATTTGGCATGCACAACAACCCCATTGGTTGTTGTTGTGCATGTCAATTTGGCATGCACAACAACCCTACTATTGGTTTTTGTGCATGCCAAATTGGCATGCACAACAACCTGATGGTTGTTGTGCATGCATGACAGACCTTACCTTGCATTTACATGCCTTTCCTTGACTTTCCATGCCTTGCCTTGACATACCATGCCTTCCATTGGCATGCCTTTCCTTGAGAAAAGGTAAAATCACCTCCCAAGAGAGGATTCAATGGTTACTCATGGAAGATCATATCAATATGGTTATGATGACTTGGGAGTGGATATGATATTAAATGGTATATCTAGGGGTGTCCCATATTGTCACATTGGTTCTTTGACCCTTGGTGATTTTTTTTTACTGAGCACCTTTCTTGATCATTTTTTGGAGGGAGACCTATCTTATGTCATCTTCAAGGAGGTTCACCCCAAGGAACTATTCTTTAGAATTGTACTCAATAGTTTCCTAGATGGTACATGATATAAAATTCTTGTTATTTACACAAAAAGGGGCCCTCAACTTGATTTATAAGGTGACCTTAAAAAAATTAAATTATGCATAGTGTTAGAGGGAGGGATAAGAGTTGAATGCAACGGTGGACATTCACCTCTTGTAAGGTGTGATTCTTTTATAGTTAGAGTTCATTGGGTTATTTTTTCACCCAAAGGTATAAGGAGCCGACTCTAACATATCAGTTTCTTCATGCTTGGGGTGCTCTCATTGGTTATATCAAAAATTTCTTTATGCACATGAGATGTGTCAATACCTTCCTCTTTTGTCAATTCAAATTGAACATACAAATGCTCATACACATATGGATCACCATCTTGTGCACAAAGAGAAATCCCGCCAATCTAGCAACAACATAAGCCAAGGATAGAGTTAAGATATTTTTGTATAAGCTAAAATAAACTAATGTGTATACTTCTCTACCCAATTAATGTTACAGGAAACAAATACTGCAACCATCAAATCAATGTCTCTCTCAGGTAGAATCTAATGGGGAATAAACCAATGAATACGCATAGTCCTAGTCATAAAATAAAACAATCTTATAGATTCAAATAAGATGAGTTCCATGATTTGTAATATTTTTTCAAGAATTCTACAAGTCCCCAATATGACTACTAAACTCAATAGAGTGAAGATAAGAAGTTGAGGCAGATATTGTTTGGAATGTAGAAATTGTTTCAGACCTTGTAGATCTTGTTTGGAATGTAGAAATTGTGGCAGACCTTGAGGCCTTTACCAAAGGGTTATAATTCTATCAAAAATCTTGAAGATCCTATAGGAGAGATAACTTGTTTTATTGACCTCTATAATATTGGCTCCACCTTCGAAATATACATATGCAAATGCATATTTGGTTTGATAGGGTTTGCTTGACCAACAAGTAAGGTGATTTCCAATGTGATTGTGGATCTAATATTTCTGAGGACAAGCATCATGCATAAGGAGATTTATGTCAAGGCATCATGGAGTACATGGATGCTGTGCATGCTAAATTTGACATGCAAAAAAACCCTATTGGTTGTTGTGCATGCCAATTTGGCATGCCAATAATGCACATAGTTTGGGGGATATGTAGGTAATGTAAACCCCTTATTCCTCCATAGGTGATCCAAGGGATCAAATTTTGCTCAAAAATTCAAAGTG
>ML776873.1:636490-655686 GCA_009831015.1 Picea engelmannii
CTCTGTCAAAGGTCTCAAAACTTTCTGGCTTCTCAATGTACACTTCTTCCTCAATGATCCCGTTGAGGAACGCAGTTTTTACATCCATCTGATGAATGTGCCGGCCCATCTGCGCTAAGAGTGCAAGGATGGATCTTATAGAAGAGTACCTTGTGACAGGTGCAAAGGTCTCACCATAATCTATCCCCTCGATTTGTGAGAAACCCTGGGCCACAAAATTGGCCTTGTATTTCTCCACACTCCCATCAACAGCTTGCTTTACCTTGTGGATCCATCTCAAACCTACCACTGATTTATCAATCGATCTTGGGACAATTTCCCATACACTGTTTTTGACAATGGAGTCATACTCCTCTACCATAGCATCACCCCAAGTGGGGTCCTTCATTGCTTCCTGAAAGGAAGATGGTTCAGTCACAATACATTTGCTCATGAGAGCCATGTATCCAACAAATCGATCAGGAGACTGTCTCTGTCTGCATTGTGAAATAGGGGCTCCTATATTTTGTGCAGCATCTAGTCTCAATCTATCAGCTTCTGTGGTGCGCTTTCTTCCATTTCTGATGGATGGCCCTGCTTGAGTGGTTTCCTCCACTCCATGAACCTCTTAATGTGGTTGATCCACATCTTGAGACTCATCCTTGGGAACCAACAACTCCTCTTCTGCATGCAATTCTAGCTCCCTCTCAAGCGACAACCGCATGACTTTCCCCTCATCGAATTTTATATCCCGTCGCATAACATGCATATTACTGTTTGGAAAATACACATGATAATTATGGGGTGTTTCTATGTACCCCAAAAATATCCCAACTTCAACAGTTGATTCCAGCTTCTTCCTAGAATCCTTGTTTACATGCACATAAACAGATGAACCAAATTTTTTTAAATGCGAATCATCAGGTTTCTTACCAGTAAAAGCTTCTTCAGGTGTACTCATGCCAAGTACTCTATGAGGACAACAGTTCTGCACATAAACCGTAGTATTCCATGCTTCTACCCACAAATGAAATGGTAGGCCTTGATCATGCAACATCGCTCGTGATGCACCCACGATCGTTCTGTTCTTTCTCTCTGCGACCCCATTTTGTTGTGGGTTATGAGGCGCTATGAGTTCTCTTCGAATTCCTTCTCTGYTGCAGAATTCTTTGAATTCGTTAGAGATGTATTCTCCACCATTATCGCTCCTTAGAGCCTTCACTTGCTTCCCCGACTCTTTCTCCACCAATGCTTTAAACTCACAGAACTTTGAGAATGTTTGATCCCTCTTCTGCATGAAGAATATCCAACATTTACGAGAAAAGTCATCAACAAAAATAACATAATACCTGTGTTTTGCTATTGAAGCAACCAAGAATGGCCCACAAACGTCTATGTGAATTCTCTCCAGGATCACCGAAGCACAGTTCTCCTTTTCTTGAAAGGTGGACTTTACATACTTCCCCCAGGGTGCACCCCTTTCACTGATCTGACTGAGCAAGTGTTCCCCTTGGAAGTCCAGTAGATATTTGTTGCATGATCTTCAAGGCTTCATGATGAATATGGCCTAATCTCCTGTGCCATAATTTTCCCTCATCCCGGCTCACCATTGTTTCTGCCTTGCCTATCATGGCACCGCAGCCATCTACCTGCAACATATAGAGATTCTTAACTTGAATCCCTATCTTCTTGACTTGACCTATTGATTTATGTCGCAGGTAGGCTATACCACTGCTAAAAACAACATCATAGCCTTTGTCCTCCAACATTGCGACTGAGACCAGGTTTTTCTTCAGACCTGGAACATGCATAACATTTTTCAATTGAAATGGTTTACCTGATTCCCTCTAAAAGGTAATGGTACCAATACTAGTTGCATTGTATTTTCGATCATTTCCCAGCTCTATATGCATTCTGAGATCTTTCTCCTCCAAGTCAATGAAAGAATCTTTATATCCCGTCATGTGGAAGGAAGTGCCACTATCCAAATACCACACCGAACCCGATGCACTTGATGCCATGCATGCGATCAAAGTGAAGTCAAGCTCAAATTGTGAGACAAGAGCCTCACCAGTTGCAGCTCCAGCAACTGTCTTGTTCTTCTTCTTCTGCGAACTGTTAGTAGCGAGATGCCCATGTTCGTGACAGTGAAAACACTTCACTTTGGACAAATCCAGCTTCTTGGCTTTAGACTCGGAATTTGATTGGAATTTCTTCCCTTTCCCTTTCCTTGCCTTGGCAGTCAAAGCACAATCCTCTTCATCATCAATCTTTGATGAAGATCCATCTCTAGTGTTCCGCCTGAAATCCTCTTGCACCAGATCCGACCATAGTCATTCCCAATCCGACAACTTTTCCCTTCCATTGATAGAGTCTTGATAACTGTGCCAACTCTTAGGAAGCCCTAGGAGCGCCAAGCTCAACAAATCATCAACAACGACTGTTATTCCCACACTTCCAAGCTCATCCCGAAATTGGACAAACTTCATGAGATATTTTGGAATGGTTTCGCCTTTCTCCATCTTGATCTTCCTGAGTTTATCTTTGAGCGCCAAATTCCTATGGTTGCTGCTATTTTGGAATAGATCTATCAAAACCTTCCACATTGCATATGGTGTGGTTTTCCCATGGAGACTTGAGACAATTTGGTCTTGTACTCCCTCCAATAGAATACTCCTCGGCTTCGCCATTTTCTTTTGCCATGCATCAAGATTTGCAGTATCTATCGCAACCAGATTAGGAACATCTGCATCAATGTAACCCTTCAAGCCATTGTCTTTGAGCACTGCCTCCATCTTGTCCTTCCAAGAAATGTAGTTAGAGCTGCCCTCGAGTGCATACTCCAACCTCAAGCCATTGAAAGACATTTCGATCTTGAATCAAGTGTCGTACCAAGAAAATCATGCAAATTTGAATGTTATCCAACCCAAAACTCAACCCCTTCACTTTCCTCTTGCCCTGGGAGGTTCGCAGCCCACCTGAGAGCAACTTGAGGGAAGTTTGCACCCTACCTGTGTATAGCCTGCAAACTTGCCTGTCAAGTTCGCACCCTGCTCCACTGTAGCCTGTGAGAATGCCCTCGAAGTTCGCACCCTGCTCCACTGTTAGGGTGAGGGAAGTTCACACACTGCTAGTGTATTTTCCTACGAGAATGTGTGGCCTCCATGGCTCTGATACCATGTAGAAATTTCGATACAAATTAATGTATTCCTGTGATTCTCCTGATCTAACAATTTCCGCCACTAGTTAAATACAGAATCGCTTCTACCATTATTATTGCGGAAGAAATTAAACCACGATCACAACCACAATGCACAAAGTGAAATATCAATAACACACAACACAAAAGTTTTACTGGGAAAGTGTAAAGCTAAAAACCCCACTATCATATATTATGTATATCATGAATCATGAAACAATCTCATACAAAACTCTAATCCAAGAGCTCTCAGTACAATACAATCGTCTCACACTATCATACACAAATTAGAAAATACATGCGCCAATTCTTTTGTCTAGATAGCCTGCCTCCTCTGCACAAACTCTGCAATTTGAATTCTCACAATGAATCGAATGAATTGTTTGCACATGCTCATAAGCATATCCACTGCATGTGTGAACAAATCACAATTGATAGCCAACTGTCCCTTTCACCTGTTATCTCAACTGGTGTCCATTGGAATGACATGCATGTAGTTAACCGTGGAAAGTCTTCAGTTGCATGCGAGTTAACTGATTAACTGAACTCTCACTAGTGCATGTTTAGTTACAACTAGTACAACTGATATTAACTCACTTAACTACACTTATAATTTTGTTACAATTCCAAATCACTCAGTTATGAATGAGATAATAGATTAATATTTATTGTCTAATTTAATTAAGGGAAAAGTAAATTAGACACATGTTTCTTGTTGACTTTTCAATAGTAACCAAGTATAGTATTGAATTACACCCAACAATCAATAATTTCTCAAACATCTAGAGTGAAATAATGACATCAACAGACACCCTAAAATGATAAGGTGAAACTACTACAAGTTGAAGTGGAGACAATGATGGATCCAATAGTTAGGAAACATCAATTGTATGAGATAAATAAGCTAGACAATCATATGGATCAAATATTTACATTTCCAAACTAAGTGTAACAATAATTGTGTTGGTTGAGGCCAATGACTATGAATAAATGTAGGGAATTACTACAACTCAAATCATCACAAAATTAGAACAAAAAGTTTAGATCATATAAAGGAACAATAGTTCATTGCTAAAGCTCAAATACTCCCATACAAATGGTTGCAATGGTTATGCACTTTAAAAGAGCTCTAGGAAAAGGTGGTGAAGGTGGTCCTAGATTTATCCCCTTCATTTGGAACTATAGAAGATCCAAACAATTGAAGTTAACTCAAGGATGTGCCAACATGTGTGGTTGGGAATTATTATTCCCTTTGCTTTTCTTGAAGAAATGGGTGTTCCATCTTAGCAGACAACTAAATCTAAGTTTCACCACCTAGATTACAGACCATTGGAAGGAATAAATAGGATCATGGGTCATAGGAAGTGAGAGCTAGGATATCCGATCAAGATATTTATTTTTGAGGAACAAAGTGGTGTAAAACTGTAAAATCATAGATATGCATGAGCCACTGAACTAGTAGATACCATTAGTTGCATTAGAAATAAGCCAATGAAATGTGTGAACCTTTGTACCTAAGATAACATCTATTTATATGTAAATTATTTGGCCTATTTTGGGTTTATTTTAGGTTGGAATATGCAGGATTAATTTTGGGGATGAAATATCTCTAGAGACTCTTGGAGAAAAATAGAGTGGATCCAAAATAATTTTATAACTTATAATATTGAAATTAAAGGAAATAAATCCTATCCCATCCTCCTAATTAAAGAGATCCTTTCCTCTATTGAGTTCACATCCATGATTAGGTACTTAGTAACAATGTACAAGAACAAGATAAACAACATTGATGATGAGAGTTTCACCAAAGTTGCTTAAAAATATATCCAAAACCACCAACTAATCAAGTGGGGATGCACAACAACCTTATTGGTTCTTGTGCATGCCAACTTGGCATGAATAACATGCCTAACATCCCTATGGTTGTTGTGCATGACAATTTGGAATGCACAACAACCATAGGGATGTTATGGCTAGTGTGCATGCCAAATTGGTATGCACAACATCCAATATGGATGTTGTGCATGTCAATTTGGCATGCACAACATACCTATGGTTGTTGTGAATGCATGTAAAGTCTACACATCATCCCACATTGTCAAGGAATGTCATGTCGCATTGGGTAGGGACATATGATACTTCAAATTGTCTCCGAAAAGGTAAAAATGATACTTGGACGCTTGACACTAGATTCCAGCTAGGGGGAGCCCTTTCCTATGATTTTGTTGCCTAGAAAAGTGTTTCATAAAGGATCTCCGGAACTAGAATTTTTCCCAGTGAGGCACAATGCAAATATGGCACATGGGGTAAAATTTCAAGACCGTTGTGTTGGGTGATTTTGGGCATCGTGCTCCCATGAGTGTTGGCCATACAGACCTTCCGAAGCTTACAAAACTCAGTTACGTCGCTTGATTGTGATTTTGTACCCCAGACCAAATTGTCATTGTGTCCCTCAATGGATTTAGGAGGAAAATTGAAACACACCATAACACGCAAACCATGCCTCATATCAACGAACCGTCAGTTATGTTGGACTCTTGGCACTAGATTCTAGCTAGGGGTCCCCTCGCTTGTGATTTCATCACCAATAAAACTGTTTGTTAGAGGATATCTATAACTAGGGTTTTTCTTAGTGAGGCACAATGCAAATTTGGCACATGGGGTTGAATTTTACAACCCCTGTGTATAGAAATTGTCGGTACTGTGGTCACGTGGGAATTGGATATACAAACCTTCTAGGGCTTACGAAAATCAATTATGTTTCTCGTTTGTGATTTTGTGCCACAAAACAAAATTATCATCATCTCTCTAAATGGCTTTAGGAGGCGAGTTGAAACTCAGCAGAACACGCAAAACATGCCTCAGATCGATGAAATATCAGTTCCATTGGAATCTTGGAACCAGATTCCATCTTGGGGAACCCCTCTCCGGTGATTCCATTGCCCGAAAAAAGTTTTTCTTAGAGGATCTTCGAAACTAGAGCTTCGCTAAGTGAGGCGCAATGCAAATCTGACACAGGGGTTCAACTTTAAAGACCCTTGTGTTGGGGGATTTTTGGCATCGTGGTCCCATGGGAGTTGGCCATACAGACATTTTGGAGATTTTATAACTCAGTTACGTCACCCGATTGTGATTTTGTACGCTCAGACCAAATTGCCACTGTGTCCTCAAATCGCTTCAGGAGGAAAATTGCAACATGCCATAACACGCAAACCATGCCTCGGATCGACGAACCCTCAATTATGTTGGACTCCTATGATTCTGTCACCTATAAAAGTGTTTGTTAGAGGATATCTGAAGCTAGGGTTTTTCTCAAGGAATCACAATGAAAATCTGACACAGGGGGTCGACTTTCACAACCCCCTGTGAAATTTGTGGGCATCGTGGTCATGTGGGAGTTGGCCATATGGACCTTATGAAGCTTACAAAACCCAGTTGCATCGCTCGATTGTGATTTTTTTCCCCTGAACCAAATTTTCATTGTCTCCCTAAATTTCTTCAGCATGCAAGTTGCATATAAGCATAACACACAAACCATCCCTTAGATCAACAAACAGTCAGTTCCGTTGGAATCCTAGCACTGGATTCCATATAGGGGGATCCCTCTCCTGTGATTTTGTAGCCCATAAAATTGTTTCTTAGAGGATCTCTAGAACCATTTTTCCCAGTGAGGCATAATGAAAATCTGACAAAAGGGGTCAAATTTCAAGATCCATGTGTCTAGCAATTTTGGGCATCGTGTTCCCATGGGTGTTTTCCATACGGAGCTTCTGGAGCTTATGAAACTCAGTTACATCACTCGATTGTGATTTTGTACCCCCAGACCAAATTATCATTGTTTCCCTGAATGGCTTCAGGAGGTGAATTGAAACACATCATAACATGCAAACCATACCTCAGATCGACAAACCGTCATTTCTGTTGGACTCTTGGCACTAGATTCCAACTAGGGGGAACCCTCTCCTATGATTTTTTCACCCGTAAAAGTGTTTGTTAGAGGATGTACAGAACTAGGGTTTTTCTTAGTGAGGCACAATGCAAATCTGACATAGTGGGTTGAATTTCACAACACCTATGTCGAGTGATTGTGGGCACTGTGGTCTCCTAGGAATTGGCCATACAGACCTTCCAGAGATTACATAAATCAGTTACATCGATCAGTTATGATTTTGTGCCACCAGACCAATTTATAATTGTCTCCATGAACGAATTCAGGAGGCGAGTTGCAACTCGACATAAAATGCAAACCGTGCCTCAAATCGATGAACCATCAGTTCCATTGGAATATTGGCACCAGATTCCATCTTGGGGGACCCATCTTTGGTGATGCCAACTTTGGGCATCATGGTCCCATGGGTGTTGTCCATACAGACCTTCTGAAGCTTACAGAACTCAGTTACGTCACTCGATTGTGATTTTGTACCCCCAGACGAAATTGTCATTATGTCCCTAAATGGCTTCAGGAGGCGAATTGAAACACGCCAGAACATGCAAACCATGCCTTTGATCGAAAAAATGGTAGTTCCTTTGGACTCTTGGCACTGGACTCTAACTAGGGGGACCCCTCTCATGTAAAAGTGTTTGTTAGAGGATCTCTAAAACTAGGGTTTTTCTCAGTGAGGCACAATACAAATCCGAGGCACCGTCGTCATGTGGGAATTGGCTATACAGAGCTTCCAGAGCTTAGAGAACTTAATTAAATTGCTCGGTTGTGATTTTGTGCCACCAGACCAAATTATCATTGTGTCCCTGAATGGCTTCAAGAGGCAAGTTGCAACTTGACAAAACACGCAAACTGTGCCTTAGATCGATGAACCATCAGTTACATTAGACTCCTGGCACCATATTCCATCTTGGGGGACTCCTCTCCTATGATTTCATTTCCCGGAAAAGTGTTTCTTAGAGAGTCTCTAAAACTAGAGTTTTGCTCAGTGAGGCACAATGCAAATCTAACACAAGGGGTCAACTTTCAAGAACCCTCTGTCAGGTTATTGTGGGCATCATGGTCCCATGGGAGTTGTCCATACGGACTTTCTGGAGCTTATGGAACTTAGCTACGTCACCCGATTGTGATTTTTCACCCCTACACCAAATTGTGATTGTGTCTTTCAATGGCTTCAGGAGGAAAATTGCAACATGTCGTAGCACTCAAACCATGCCTCAGATCGACGAACCATCAATTCCATTGGAATCCTGACACATGATTCCATCTAGGGGGACCCCTCTCCTATGATTTTGTCACCCATAAAAGTGTTTGTTAGAGGATATCTTTAACTAGGGTTTTTCTCAGTGAGGCACAATGCAAATATGACATAGGGGGTCAACTTTCACAACCCCCATGTCGGGCGATTGTGCGCATTGTGGTCACATGGGAATTGTCCATACATACCTTCTAGAGCTTATGCAACTTAGTTACATCACTGATTTGTGATTTGTTTCCACCGAACAAAATTTTCATTGTCTCCCTGAATGGCTTCAAGAGGCAATTTGCAACTCTACATGAAATTCAAATCGTGCCTCAGATTGACGAACCGTCAGTTCTGTTGGACTTATGGCACTAGATTCCAGTTGGGGGGACCCCTCTCTTGTGATTCAATTTCCCATAAAGGTTCTTATTAGAGGATCTTCATAACTATAGTTTTTCTCAATGAGGCACAATGCAAATCCAACATAAGGGGTCAACTTTCAATACCCCTGTGTCAGGCGATTGTGGGCATTGTGGTCTTATGGGAGTTGGCCATATGGACCTTTTGGAACTTACAGAACTTAGTTATGTCAGCAAATTGTGATTTTGTACCCCCAAACCAAATTTTCATTGTGTCCCTAAATGACTTTAGGAGGCGAATTGCAACATGCCATATCATGCAAACCATGCATTGGATCGACGAACCGTTAGTTTCGTTGGAATCCTAGCACAGGATTCCAGCTAGGGGGATCCCTCTCCTATTATTTTGTTTCTCATAAAAGTGTTTGTTATAGGATCTCTAGAAATATTTTTTTTCTGAGTGAGGCATAATGCAAATCTAGCAAAGGGTGTCGACTTTCACAAACCATGTGTCAGAAGATTGTGGGCACTGTGGTTGCATGAGTGTTGGCTATACGGACATTCCAAATCTTACAAAACTCAGTTAGGTTTCTCTCTTGTGATTTTGTGCCATCGAACCAAATTTTCATGGTATCCCTAAATGGCTTCAGGAGGCGAGTTGCAACTTGACATAACACACAAATTGTGCCTCAGATCAATGAACCGTCAGTTTCATTGGACTCCTGACACTGGATTCTAGCTAGGGGACCCCTCTCCTATGATTTTGTTTCCTGAAAAGATGTTTCTTAGAGGATCTTTGGAACTAAATTTTTCTTAGTGAAGCACAATGAAAATCTTACACATGGGGTTAACTTTCAAGACCCCTGTGTTGGGAAATTGTGGGCATTGTGGTCCCATGGGAATTGGCCATATGGACCATTAGGAGCTTATGGAACTCAATTATGTCTCCCAATTATGATGTTTTACCCCCATACCAAATTTTCATTGTGTCCCTAAATGGCTTCATGATGTGAATTGCAACACTCCATAACACGCAAACCATGCCTCAGATTCACAAACCATCAATTCTGTTGGACTCTTGGCATGGGATTCCATCTAGGGGGACCTGTCTCCTATCATTTCATCACCCGTAAAAGTGTTTGTTAGAGGATCTCCAGAATGAGGCTTTTTCTCAGTGAGGCATAATGCAAATCTGACACAGGGAGTTGACTTTCACAACCCTTGTGTTAGGCGATTGTGGGCACTGTGGTCACAAGTAAAAATATGTTAAGGTAAGACATGGAATGTCAATGTAAGGAAATTACATGTCAATTCAAGGAAAGACATGTTAAGGAAAGACATGGCATGTCAAGGAAAGGCATGTTAAGGAAAGGCATGTCAAGGCAAGGCAAGGAATTTCAGGGAAAGGCATGGCAAGGCGTGCAAGGAAAGGAAAGGAATGTCAAGGAAAGGCATGGCATGCCAAGGAAAGGAATGGAAAGGAAAGGAATGGAAAGGAAAGGAAAAGGAATGCATGGAAATGAAAGGTATGGTAGGGAAAGTCATTGTAAGGCACGAAAAAGCATGGCGAGGAAAGACAAGGCATGACATGTCAAGGAAACGCATGGCATGTCAAGGAAAGGGATGATAAGGAAAGGCAAGGGAATGCATAGAAAGGAAAGACATGGAAAGACAAGGCATGGAAACGCATGACAATGCATGACAAAGCATGGAAACGCATGACAATGCATGACAAAGCATGGAAAGGAAAGACAAGTCATGTCATGTTAAGGGAAGGCATGACATATCAAGGTAAGGCATGACAAGGCATGCATGGAATGCCAAGGAAAGGTATGGCATGTTAAGGTAAGGAAAGGCAAGGCATGGCATGTCAAGGCAAGACAAGGAATAACATGTCAAGGAAAGGCAATGCATGGCTTGTCAAGGTAAGGCATGACAAGGTTAGACATGACATGTCAAGGAAAGGAATGACATGTCAAGGAAAGGTAAGGCATGGAATATCAATCCAAGACATTTCAAGGCAAGGAATGGCATGTCAAGGAAAGGAAACTAGCCCTTGGGATGGTGTGCATGCCAAATTGGCATGCACACCAGCCATATTGTCTGGTGTGCATGCTAATTTGGCATGCATAAAACCCATAGGGATACTGTGCATGCTAATTTGGCATGCACATAATCCATAGGGTTGTTGTGCATGACAAATTGGGATGCACACTAGCCGTATGGATTATGTGTTGGTGTGTATGCCATATTGGGCCAATAGTATCCTGAATGTAAAACCTTGTATGTCGTACGTTTATCGGAAAAATCACACCACATGGACCATCATGGAAACTTTGTAGGATATCCGCTATCTCATCTTCCCAAACACATATTTGAATGATCAAATCGGGTCTAGTATGGAAAAGGTCATGGCCAATCCATGAGTAGTTATCACTTTGTGTTATAATTCGACGCTTTTCATGAGGTGACAAGTGAGCTTCTAATTTTCCAGTGGCTACGTAATTTTCCATATCTGCAAACCATGGAGTGTTTACAGAAATGGAAAAGAGATGCTCATCTAGGAAAATATCATCAATAGGAACAATATCATCTTCATGATTAATGCAAGAGAGAAAGTTATCTACTAAGTTATCTTTTCCAGGTCGGTCAATGACAACAATATTGAATTCTTGTAGCAAAAGGAGCCACCTAGTTTATCGACCATTAGTAATAGGTTTGTTCATGAGAAATCTAATGGGAGATTCATCTGTATGTACAAAAACCTCATATCCTGTAATATAATAGGGAAACATATTAATGGCATGGACGACTCTAAGAATTATTTTTTAGTGATTGTATAGTTCATCTCAACAGGAGTCAAGTTTTTACTTACAAAGTAAATGGCATAATATTGTTGGTCTTATTTTTTTCCTAACACCCCTCCTATTGCAGTATTGGAGGCATCACTAGATATATGGAATGGGAGGGCCCAATTGGGTCCTCTAAGAACTGGTGCTACAAATAATTTAGCTTTCAAGGTTTCAAAGGTAGTTTGAAAATAGTCAGTCTAATGAAAGTCAACATCTTTTGTGAGCAATTTGAACATTGGTGGGGCAATTTTTGTAAAATTTTCAATGAATCACTGGATATTATTGAAATTAAGACATTTCTAAAGTTGTTTCTCGTTTCCAGTAGCCGCCAATTTATAAGGATTTTCTTCAGTGTTCACGATAGAGAAAGGCAAAATATTGATTCAGGGGTATCATTCAAGTTTTGATGTATTAACTTCTAGAAAGTCAAATTAACTGAATTTGTTTTACATAGGAATTAGTTCCTTAATAATAGTGATAAGTGTGTGCAATTATGGATATTGTTGCCAAAATAATCTTTGGAATCTCTTAGAACTAGAATGAGGAATTTTATCTAAATTTAGACCAAGGATTTCTCCAATTTGTTGATATATTATGATTGTATGGATCTAGATAGATGGTGAGATTTGAATGTATTTTGTATCTTATAATCTAGAATGTTGATGTTGTTGGGGAGAATAGAGGAAAATAGAGTGTGTACTCTGTATGTGAAAAAAAAGATAATCTTCACCCATTTCCTATTCCATTTAGGCTATTCTCTTTGTGAGCAGTATCTCTATGGTTGATTAAATAAACTTGTAATATATAATTTCAATATTGATATATAGCATCGTGTTTTTATATTTATGAGGTGTGGTTTATATGATCTGTGTTTAGATATTTGGATGCATATATCAGAACTTGATGAGAGTTATTGAGTGGAATACAACTAATGATTAATGTTGAATAGCACAACAACTCACCATGTTACCTAGAAATGCGTGTTCTCTATCTAACAACCTGAGTCAATTGGTTATTGATTGATATTGGTTGTAGTGATCAAATCGAGGAATAGAAGGGAATTATTTCTTGTTTGAAATCACAGTCAGTATAGAATTATCCACACTACATTGAGAGCGAGATGGAAGATTAATTTCATCATTGAATCTATATCCAACTTGTTGTGAACACTGAAGGAAACCCTAGTGTGCAGTTCTCAACTCTCAATCGCTTCGATAGAAAGTTAAATAGTGAGTAGATTCTTCTAGAATGAGTTACACCGTTGGATTGAGAAAATGAGGGTCACGATTGGTTGTATATAGAGGAATCCTTGAAAGGTCAAAGTCACTCTCACCATTGATTTGATTCTCGTCAATGGTGGTTGAGTCATGTTGGGGTATAGGTTTGAATTTTCTCCAACTTATTTAAGATTTTCCAAAAATCCTTGGGAGGAAGCTAATAAGATTCAACCTATGTATTTAAAGTTAAAACAAAGATTTGTGGAATGAAATTGTAGAAGGATAAAAAATGATTTATTTAAGCAGGAGTTCAATATATTTGAACAATGCAACTAGTGTATCTCAAAGGCCATCCATTTTCCACTAAAAGGAAACAAAGCTATGCATTATTCATGCGTGCAATATAATGAATACAAATATTTACGACAGGGAAAACTTTACCAAAAAGGAAGTGGCATTATTCAGGAAGACGATATTATGAACACAGATAATCATAGTCCCAGCCAAGAAAGACTCAATAAAAAATAAATTAAATTAAAAATGAGCAGGATTCGCATACCTGATATTCGTAATTTATTGTGATTCTACAGACGAGTCCTTTCAAAATGGATATCATTGGAATCAACAGAGTGCCGAGGATTACATATACAAAATCGAGAGTTGCAGAACTTATCTTACTTAAATATCAATATTTAACCTTGGAATCCCTGCAAAATGCATATCAACAGAATCTGTGAAGTATCAGAAACTCGATTCAACTGTCGAATTGAGGGATGAAAACACAAAGAGATATCAATTTTTATGATACCATCCTCCCCTTTTCCCTTTGTGTGGGGCTTGACTCCTCTCAAAATTAGATCTAGTTGATTAGGTAGAATGGTCGTTCATTTTGATCACATTGGCGAGTCAAAAAAAAGTGAAATTTAACCATATGAAAATACTATGCAGGAAATGCAGATCCGAAAATTGAGAATTGGGTTCCCTCTAAAAATATTTCCCATTTAAAATTCCCCTCTGTATTTCAACTTTTCCACAAAATGTTCTATCCTTTTGAATATTTAACACCACAATCACACCATTTGTGCCGTGGAGAGTGCAACATGGGTTACACAAAAGTAAACCATATGACCATAGGTTTGATTCTTCCACCTGTAAACCATGCACTATTTATGTTGCATTCATCAAGAAACGTTAAATATAATGGAGTGTCATCTATTCTTGGAAAGATATTTCAGAAGCCTTAGGTTTTGAGTCTATAATAAATGAGAGTTTTTTTTTTGTTTTAGAGTGGAATTGCATTTAAATTAGGTTTTTGAGAGGTTGATCATATTAAAAAACATGTCCATAATTAATAATGCCCTATTACCAATGCCTAAGATGATATAACTGCATACACAATGGATGACATGGAAAATCTTCTAGATGTTGACTTGGAGGAAGAAGATGCTTTGTGGACCAAAGATGGTCTTTTTAAACTAGATGAAACGTACAAACATCTATACAATCTCTATTATTTAAAAGTGACAGGCGGTTGTCATGTGAAGTCCGAATCTGACGTTGAATTGGGAGAATATTTGAAGTGCTTGATTGAAAATAAGGAAATTCACAAAACGTCTAGGGTTTCTCCATTAACTTGGACCGATGAGAAAGATAGCCTGAAAAACCCTAGATTTATATCTGACATTAACCCTCAGGTCACAAAACTAGATTGCTTCAAATATATAGAGAATAGGCAGCCCTGACGGTACGAAGGTAAAGTGAAGGCAAAGAGACAACAAAAAAGTTTGAAGGTGTGAAACGACCATCCTCTCTATGTTTTGTGGAAGGATGTGTAATTAGAGAAGGCTGTAGGTCTAGCTTCAAAGGCTCTTGTGGGAACATTTTTCTATTTGAAGATGACAAAATAAAATCTTAAGAATTGGATTCAAGACCACTAGAAATCCTTGGTCAACTATTTTCCCCATTTAAGTATGTTATCGAATCACTGGATCCTATTTCAATTCTTATTGGAGGGAGATATTTTAAATATTTCAGCTAGTCCATGGATTATTGGTCATGGGGTTGTGATGCTCAAAAGATGGAAACCTGGCTTTAATCCATATATGAAGTCCTTTTCCAAGTGTTTTGTATGGATGATCCTCTCAAAATTTCTAGTAGAGTTATGGGTTACACAAATCTTCGTTGATCTAGAAAACATTGTGGAAAGGTTTTTGTATTTTTACGAGAAGATATTGTGTTGGAACAATGAAAGGATTGCATGGGTACTGTTGGAATTTGATTCAGAAAAGGGTTTTTTAGAGGATATAGAGGTGTCTACAGGGGAAAGTTCTTTCATCCAATTTTTGGATTACTGGAGGGAACCATTTCGATGCCATCATTTCTATCAGGCAGTTCATATAAAAGAAAAATGTCCTTTGTTGATCAAAGCATAAGCAAAGGAAGGTGATAAGGGTTCTCAACCATCTCAACTTCCCTTGGATTTTTTTCAGGTCCACCCTCTCCAAGAAGTCAGGAGAGAAACTCTTTTTTTAGTAATATGAAGATCTTTTTCCCCTCTTTTTTCAATAGTTTATCAAGTGAGGATATAAAAATTCTTCATGATAATGAGTGGCTAGTAGAAATTTTTGGGGGTTTTGGGAGATTGTTTTAATTTTTTTTGAAGAACTTCCAACAAATAATTTGATGTTTCTTGATAAGCTTCCTCTACAACAATAAAAAAACTAGACGATGTTAAATACCCCTACACAATCCGTCTCACCAAACTAGTTTGTAAAAAATAGTGGTTATGAGGAAACCCAAATTCATACCCTAGCTCGATTTGTTTTTAATGGGGAGCCCACTCCTTCTTACAAAGAAGTTATGGAAATTTGTTGGGTATATGTTATATTCTTTGCATGTGTGTGTGTGTGGGTGCATCAGGTTCGACAACTGCGTCTAACAATCCATATAGTAGTTCTCTTTGTGTCATGTGCGTCGGCTGCTTCCTAGGGGGGGTCCAGGTATGGCCCCCCTGGTTACGCGTAGCGTTCGGGGTAGCGGCCCAAAATTTTTTTTTGGGCGTTTTTTTCTTTTTTTAGCGGATTTTGATATTTTTAGTGGTATTCTAAATTCATCTTGGATTAAGGGATTAGGGTTTTGGTATCTACAAAATACCTAAAGAAATTGTATATATTGTATAGTGAATGGTGAAATTAGATATAATGAATATAAGAAAGGTTTTCCCCTATTGAGGGTTTCCGGTATAAATCTCTGTGTATTATGTGAATGAGCCATTGATTAATTTATGTTTTTATTAAGAATATATATGCATTTCTTTACTTCGTAGGTTTAAAACTTACATGTGGTATCAGAGCTCATTTTGGCTTCAGAGGGACGCCTTTGTTGTTGAGGTTTTGTATTGGTCTTGATAGATCAAGTTTATCTTGGGTTTGTGATAAACCTGGGTTTAGTGGGAGCTTTTGCAGTGGAGATTCAAGTATAGAAAGAGGAATGACGAGCTCAATGGTAAAAAAATAGAGCTATGGAAGCTCAAGATGGAGGACCTTCTTTTAGAAAAAGAACAATGGATCGTTGTGGATCCTGGTACACAGCCTATTGGTACACCGTCTACTAGCACACAGGCTAATGGTACATAACCTACTAGTGCACAAACGACTAGTACACCACCTACTAGTATGTCGAAGGAATATTAGGAGAAGTTGAACATAAGAGAAAGGAGTACTATTCGACTCTGCCTGGCAGATTCAGTGTTGTTGAATGTCTCGAGAGAATCTACAACCAAGGAACTATGGGATAAGTTGGGGAGTTTGTATCAGTCAAATTCCCTAGTAAACAAGTTGTTTCTTCGAAAGAAGCTGTATCATCTTAGGATGGAAGATGGAGATTCTGTGAAAGAACATCTAAATGCCTTTAATACTCTGGTAAGTCAACTTATCTCTATTAATATTATGATTGCAGAAGAAGATAAGTGTATTAATTTGTTATGTTCTTTGCTAGACTCTTGGGATAATCTGGTTGTAGCAATTGGTAGTACCACTCAATCTACATTGAAGTATGAGGATGTAGTTTCATCCTTGTTATCTGAAGAGATAAGGCGGAAAAGCATGGATAGTCATAGCATAGATTCTTTATTTGTAAGAGGTCATACCCAAGACAAGAATCTTGGTAAGCCTTCGGGGGGGAGATCTAAATCTACAGGTAGATCTAAGTCTCCAGGAAAATATTTGAGAAAATGATGGAAGTGTGGTAAAACAAGGAATTATAAGAAATATTGCAAGTCTAAGAAGGTTGAAAAACCAAAGGGATCTGATAGTACCTCTTCCAGAGAGGCTAAAACCTCCACTGAAGAAGGAGGTGATGTTTACCTGGAATCTACAGGTACACATGCAGACTGTGATGTATGGTTGATCGAATCAGGTGCATCATACCATATGACTCCTCATAGGGAGTGGTTCTCTGAATATGAAAAATATGATGGTGGTGATGCATTCCTAGGAGATGACTCGAAAACCAAAATCATGGGACGTGGAAGGGTTAAGTTGTTGCTAAAAGATGGAAGGATTAGAACTCTCCCTGGGGTTCTTCACATTCCAAAAATTTCCAGGAGCCTAATATCTGTAAGCAAGTTGGATGATGTAGGAGTGGATACTGTATTTGGAAATAACACTTGAAAGATGGTATGAGGAGAAATGGTGTTGATGAGGGGAGTTCGGTGTGGAAATATGTACAAGTTGTTCAGAATAACTTATACTAATGGGTGTAACACTTATGTTGTCCTTGAGCAGAAAAATAAAGAAGACAACACCAATATCGTCCCTGAAAAGAAGACCATGYTGTGGCATCAAAGGCTGGGGCATATTGGAGAAAAGGGCCTTCAAACACTACGTGATAAAGGCATGGTTGAAGGTATGTCTAATTSCACTCTAGATTTTGATTTCTATGAAMATTTTATATGTGTTAAATAGAATCGAGTAAGATTCCCATCTGGCGCTACAAGAGAAAAGGGGATCTTAGAGTTGATACATAATGATTTGTTTGGACCTGTGCTTGTTCCATGACTAGGTAAGTCTGTGTACTATGTTTCATTCATAGATGATTTCTCAAGGAACACATGGATTTATTTTCTTAGAAAGAAATATGAGGTATTTGATAAATTTAAAGAGTTTAAGGCTCTGGTAGAAAATCAGACAGAGAAGAAAATAAAGGTATTGAGAACAGATAATGGTGGAGAATTCCGTGGAAATGAATTCGAAGAATTCTATAAGAAGTGTGGTATAGCAACGCAAAATACTACTCCATACACTCCTCAACAGAATGGAGTTGTAGAAAGGATGAACAAGACACGGATGGAAAAATCAAGGAGCATGCTCAGTGGTGCCGAGTTAGGACAAGATTTTTGGGTAGAGGCAGTGGGTACAACATGTTACCTGGTCAATCGATCACCTTCATCAGTGTTGGGTGACAAAACTCCACACGAGGTATGGATTGAAAAGAAACCCTCTCTTCAACATCTTAGAGTGTTTGGTTGCGATGCTTATGTACATGTTCCAAAGGAAAATAGGAGTAAGTTGGATAAAAAAGTTGAAAAGTGTATCTTTATTGGTTATAAAGATGGTGTGAAAGGTTATAAGATTTGGAACCCAGAAAGTAAGAAGACTATTTACAGTTGGGATGTTGTTTTCAAAGAGGTAAAAGATGTGTATAAACAGGAATTCCTACCAAGGTAAGACAAACCTGGGAAAATAGAGCTAGAGTTGGATGATGCAAAATCTAAATCATCTTAAGAAGATGAAGCAGAAGAATAAGAAGAACCTCATACCCTAGTATTGAGGAGATCAGTGAGAGAAAGAAGGAAACCAGAAAGGTATAGTCCACCTGATTTCCATTCCCATTTTGATTTATCTATTACTGATGATGATCCTAGAACTGTCAGGGAAGCAGTGAACTCAGAGGATAGTAAACTCTGGAAGAAGGCCATGGCTGAAGAAATGGATGCCTTGGATAAGAATGAGGCATGGGATATAGTTGAGTTTCCAGCTGGAAGAAAATATGTTGGTAGCAAATGGTTGTTTACGAAGAAGTTTAATGAAGAAGGAAAAGTGGAGAAATACAAAGCTCTATTAGTAGCAAAAGGTTATTCCCAGGTAGAGGGAATTGACTTTGGTGATATTTTTTCTCTTGTTTCTAAGTTAACTTCTATTAGATTTATTTTATCTATTGTAGTTATTTTTTATCTTGAAGTGGAACAGATGGATGTGAAGAGAACATTCCTACATGGGGATCTAGAAGAAGAAATCTACATGAAGCAACCAGAAGGCTTTGTAGTAAAGGGAAATAAAGAGATGGTTTGTAAGCTAAAGAAGTCACTATATGGTCTGAAGAAATCACCTAGGATGTGGTACCAA
>ML776873.1:656090-674497 GCA_009831015.1 Picea engelmannii
CACTGTGTATATTCCAAGCAGGTTGGTAATCACTTCATTTATGTAGTGTTGTATGTTGATGACATGTTGTTGGTAGGAAATAACATGGATGTTATCAAGGAGGTGAAATCACAACTATCCTCCAAATTTGACATGAAGGATCTGAGTGCTGCTAACTTCATTCTGGGAATGGAGATTAAAATAGATCATTCAAACATGAAACTATGGTTGAATCAGAGAAAATATGTTGAGATGATATTGCAGAGGTTTAATATGCATGGAAGTAAACTGGTCAAGGTTCCTATTCCTATAGGTGTAAAGTTATCTGCATATCAGTGTTCCAAGACATAGGAAGAAGAAGAGGATGTGTCCCATGTTCTGTATGCCAGTGCAGTTGGCAGTTTGATGTATGCAATGGTCTATACTAGACCGGACATTTCACATGCAATGGGAGTTTTGAGCAGGTATATGTCAAAACCAGGGAAGGAGAATTGGACAACAGTAAATAGGGTCTTCAAGTATTTGCGTGGCACTACCAATTATGGATTGTGCTACCAAGGAAGACTAGAATTGGACAGAGTGGTGGACATACATGGTTTTGTTGATGCAGACTGGGCTGGAGATCTGGATCACAGAATATCTACAAGTGGGTATGTGTTTAACCTATTTGGAGGAGAAATCAGTTGGATGAGCAAAAGACAAGATGAAGTAGAACTCTCAACTACATAAGCTGAATACATGGCAACCACTCATGCAAGCAAGGAAGAAGTATGGTTACAAAGATTGTTTTTAGGTATTGGGTTGGTACAAAAAGTAGTGAGATTATATTGTGACAGTCAGAGTGCAATATTCCTGGAAAAGAACCCAGGTTATCATTCGAAGACAAAGAATATTGATGTTCAGTATCACTTTGTGAGAGACATGGTTGAGGAAAAGAAGGTGTTGATGGAAAAGGTTGACAGTTTGAAGAATGTTGCAGATTTATTGACAAAGTCTGTGAGCATAGAAAATTTCTCCTGGTGTAGAGTGACAATGGGAATTTCTTCCTTGGATTGTTGACTATATAACCCTGTGGACCCCTGGATGTAAATAAAATAACAAGTGGGAGAATGTTGGGTATATGTTATATTCTTTTCATGTGTGTGTGTGGGCATGTCAGGTTCAACAACTGCATCTAACGATCCATCTAGTAGTGCTCATTGTGTCATGTGCATCGGGTGCCAGGTATGGCCCCCCCTGGTTATGAACAACGTTCGACAATGGGTGGTAGCCCAGGGTCAACAGGGTTCGGGGCAGCGACCCAATTTTTTTGTGTGCGGTTTTTGCTATTTTTAGCAGATTTTCCTATTTTTTGTGGTTTTCTAAATTAATCCCAGATTAAGGGATTAGGGTTTTGGTATCTAAAGAATACCTAAAAACATTGTATATATTGTATGGTGAATGGTGAAATTCTATATAATGAATATAAGAAAGGTTTTCCCCGGTTGAGGGTTTCTAGTATAAATCTATGTGTACTATGTGAATGAGCCATTGATTAATTTCTGTTTTTCTTAAGAATCTATATGCATTTCTTTACTTCATAGGTTTAAAACTTACAAAATTGGCTCCCCTTCTTTAGAACTAAGCAACGTTGGTAATGTTGATAGATTTGTAAATTTCTCACAAGAAGAAGTTATTGGTAGACAAGTTTCAAAACCCTCCTATAAAGAGGCCTTTAAAAAAGCCCCTCTTCTAGTCTATAATTCAAATGAAGCTGCCAAATTGAATGTGGATAGAGCCAATATGACCATTTGTAAGAAGAGAAAAAAAAAGGCTAAAAAAGGGGTTATAGATGTTATATATGGAGGCTTATTACCTATCATTAACTCCTCCCTTGTACTACCTCATGATTCTCCTTCTAATTCACCTAGGGCGCTTAGAGCTTTGGAGCCCAATTTGGGTTCCCCCATATGATCATTCTATTAATGAATTTGAGAGGGGTTGGGGGTGCCCCTAAGATGTTAAGCATAAAAAAGGTGATACGGTCAACTATCCCTGACATTATCTTAATCAAGGAAACTATGGTTGATACTTATAAATCCAAGGAATTCTTCTTAAAGTGTTGTCCCTTATGGGATTGTGTAGCTATTGATGCTACAGGCCTCTCCGGAGGCTTAATTTTAGGATGGAATCCTTTATCTTTTAATCTTCAATATTTTCATACTTTTGTAGTTATTCTAATGGAAGGATTCCTTAAAATAGTTTCTAGTACTGTCAAGCTACTAATTAAACTACTATGGTCCCTATCAAGACAAAATTTCCTTCTAGAAATCACTGGAGGAGAGTGATTTATTAAGAGAGGAAGGATTGATAATTGGGGACAATCTCATATGAGCGTGTTGGAAGACACTCCATGACATTTCAAGAGCATTCCAAAAAATATTTTGTAGATGGGAATGATGAATGATGAAAATGATCTAATTGCATAATGAAGGTTCATGCAAATGTGGAGGATGTCGAAGATTATGCAGGGACATCAGGAAATATCTGTGACTCTTGAAACCATCACATACCATATTCAAGACATGTGTCTCGTCTAACCATGTCAAATTTTGAACTAAACCCTAACCTCTAAGAAATTGACCCTTAAATCCTTAAGCCTTAATCCCTAAACCCTTAAGCCCTCAACCTTAGTTAATCACTAATACCTTAACACAAAATCCCTAAATCCCCTAATCCCCAAGCCATCGACCCTTAAACACTTAAACACTAGTCCCTAATCCCTTAATACATAAACCCCTATTCTCTAAGAACTTAAACATTAATCCCCTAGCACATAATCCCTAAGTCATTAACCATTAAAATACCTAACCCATAAGTTCCAAATACCTTATCTCTTGACCTTTAATCCATTAAAAAATTATCCCTAATTCTCTTAACCCTTAATCCATTTACCCGAAATCTCTAAATCCCAGAATCTCAAAGCCCTTATCCACTTAACTCACAACAACTCAACTAATTAACTATTTAGGCACATACAACGCTAAACCCCATTCATTGCTCACCATGCGACATTGATGGATGACATTGGTGATGGGCGTGTAAGTGGAAGACGTTAATCCATGAAATTTTAAGAGAGTTTTGAAAAGCATTCCATATATGTGAATGACGAATGATGACAATGAGACTGCATGATGAAAGTTGATACAAACATGAAAAATCTTAAAAATTATGTGGGGACATCAGGTATCCTTGAGTCTTGAAACCATCGCATACAATTAAGGGCGCATGTGTCTATTCTAACCATGTCAAATTTCAATGCATAGATTAACAGTTTGAAGAGATTTCAATGTTGGTCCCATCTATTACTCACTGTGTGACATCATTGGATGAAATTGGTGATTGGCACATTGGAAGAGGTTCCATGAAATTTCAAGAGATTTTTGACAAAGCACTAGCTCCCCTAACCCCTAATCCATTGACCCTTAAATCCTTAATCCTGAATCCCTTATTAAACCTTAAGCCCTCAACCTTAGTTAATCAATAATCCCTTAAAACAAAATCCCTAAATCCCCTAACCCCTAAGCCATCGACCCTTAAACACTTCTCACTAATCTCTAATCCCTTAATCCATAGACCACATATGCACTAAGCACTTGAAAATTAATCCCCTAGCCCATAATCCCTAATCCATTAACCATTAAACTACCTAACCTATAAGCACCAAATCCCTTAGATATTGACCCCTAATCCCTTAAACCCTAACCCCTAATCCATTAACCCTTAATCCTTGTTCCCCAAATCCCTAAATCTGATAATCCTCAAAGCCCCTATCCACTTAACCCCCAATACCTCAACTAATTAACTATTTAGGTTAATATGGCTACATCCGACACTAAATTAGATGCTACTTCTGGTGCAATTTCTAGCGCTAACTGGGGTGCTAAATCAAGTGCTAAAGGGGGTGCTATTTCTGGCTCTAAAGGGGGTGCTATTTATGGCACCAAATGGGGCGCAATTTCCGGTGCTAAATGGGGTGCAATTTTCGACGCTATTAGCACCTATTTTTTTTTTCGGGACAAAAACACCATGAATAGATCCGTCCCGATAAATAGTGTTGAATTATTCAAAAAATGAAGAAAAAAGCACTAAAACCAACTTTGGAAGCAAAAATGGAGCAAATCACATGGATATGTTCTAGTGATATTGGATCCCC
Organism: Picea engelmannii; assembly: GCA_009831015.1. Classification (NCBI taxonomy): domain Eukaryota; kingdom Viridiplantae; phylum Streptophyta; class Pinopsida; order Pinales; family Pinaceae; genus Picea; species Picea engelmannii. The sequence goes on from ML776873.1 coordinate 660,265, forward strand.
AGAGCACCAGGAGATACCACGTGGTGATCGGTATGAAACTCCGATGGGCCGACACTTGGGAGCAGGGTTCCAACTCTTAGTTCCATCCCCTTTCCTTTTAGGAATAAGTTAGAACAAATGCATAAATAAAGTGACAAAATGTAATTTAACACACAATTGACACTTATATTTGATAGAAAGACCACCAACTGCATGTAGACCTTCCATGTTCCTCCTATCCTTAGACCATCCTGCTCATAATTCTCAGTAGTGGGTCACCCCCGAGATGGGACTAAACTCCACCTAGGAAAAGGAATTTCTATTCAGGCTGATGTACCTCAGACACACAGGGAAAAATCTCTCTCAGGTGCTGACTCAAACTGATTGCCTATAGTCCCTCATTCCCCACGTGCTTGTCCCACCCCAATAAATGTGCCCCTTCTCTACTTAAAAGTATTTCTTCTACCCCATTTCCTTTCTGGGGATTCAACAACAGGCCAGAGAGGAAGTCTCAGAGCCTTGTAGCTGTAGTTTATCACCTTCGAGAAAACAATTCCCAACAATTATCTCGCCCGGAGAGAATTTCTCATGGGCCTGAAAACCCATCTCTTCAGTATCCCAAGGGCTTGAAAACCCATTTCTTTAGTCCTGATATTTAGTTAACCAAGTACAGGTATAATGTTGGCTAAGGTAAAGTACATGTACAAGCACATGTACAAGTTTCGTACTAGTTCCAGTACAATACATGTATAGTGATGGTAACATGAAATTATGAAGGACAATTGAAAATTCATGAATCCAAGAATGGAGGAATGATGGAACCAAAAAAATCACTAATTCCAATCTCTTTGTATGGATATGGATGTTCCCATCTTGACACTTGTCATCTTGAGAGATACTTTGGCCCACTTGTCCCCATCCTTAGAACTTAGGATAAAATAATTATCCATAATTTGTACCTTAAAGAATATTAATATAATATTCCTTTCTAGCTTAATCTCTCTATATTATCCCATTAGCCTTAATGTTTATCCCCCTTTCCCTAACTAGTGTATTTTAGTCCCCCATACTCTTTTACGTGGTTGGTCTACATCCAATGATGTGTTTTTCATTAATATTTGCATGTAAATACATTTTCTTTTACATTAGAGACATACTTTCCTTTCTACATCTTGGCTCACCAACCAAAGTATATTTGTATTTACATTTACAGTTGGGGTTCAACCTAGGGGTATTACAGTCCCATCCCCCTTATTTATGCACTGTCCTTAGTGCAATATATATACATATACAACTAAAATTTCAAAAATCCTCAAAACGAAGTGGGTATTATGCTCGCATAGCATCCTCATGCTCCCAAGTTGCATATTCAGGACCATACAAGTTCCATTGGACCTTTACTAGCTCTATGGATTGATTTCAGAGATGCTTGATCTTCTGGTCCAATATGCATACCAGATGCACTTGAAAAGCACCTTGTTTCACCACCTGAATCACATTTGAATAAATGAAATGATTAGCATCAGGTATATACTTTTTGAGCAATGATACATGGAATACATTATGAATAGACATTGATGCAAGCAAGGAAAACATGTATTCTATAGGCCCAATCCTCTCTAGGATTTCAAATGGCCCACAATAACAAGATGCCAACGTTGAACAATTTCCCAACTTCAGGGAACCTCTATTGGCCTTTACTTTCAAGAATACATTGTCACCCACTTTAAACTCCCTATGATTTCTACCCTTATCAGCATATATTTTCTGCCTGTCTTGAGAATCCTTTAAATTCTGTTTTATTTTCAACATTTTCTCTTCCATTTCCATGAGTAATTCTAGCCCAACCACTACTCTATCTTCTGGGTTGTCCCAACTTACCAATGTGTTGCACCTTTTTCCATAAAGTGCCTCAAATGGGATCATCTTTAGAGATGCTCGGTATCCATTGTTATAAGAAAACTCTACTAAGTGTAGGTAGTATTCTCATTTTGATGGTTTATCCATCACATACATTCTCAACATATCCTCAATCACTTGATTCACCCTCTTTGTTTTTCCATCTGACTCTAGATGATAAGATGTGCTAAAATTCAAATTTGTTCCAAATCCCTTAAATCAACCTTTCCAAAAATTTGATGTAAATTTTGGATCTCTGTCAGACAAAATTGTCTTGGGTATACCATGTAGTCAAGCAACTTCTCTCATATATATATCATCAATGTTGGTTTCCTTGTGAGTGATCTTTACTGAAATAAAATTGGTAGCTTTGGTAAGCTTATCCATCACTACCATGATAGAATCATGTTGCTTGTTTTTTCTAGGTAGTTTGGTGATAAAATCCATTGTTACAACTTCCCATTTCCACTCAGGAATGGGTATTGATTGTAGCAAACCATTTTGGTGTCTATGCTCAACCTTGACCTTTTGACACTCCAAACATTTGGCAATGAAATCAACAACTTCTTTCTTCAATCCTGGCCAGTAATATTGGCTCTTGACAACTGCAAAAGTTTTCTAGTAACCTGGGTGCCCAATATAAGGCACATTATGCATTTATCTTAATATCATATTTTTCAATTACTGGGAATTTGGTACATAAACTCTTCCCCTGTACATGAGAAGTTCATCATTTTCAAGCTTGTAATATTCAATTTTCTGCTACAAAATACCTTGTTGTAATTTTTTTTATTATTTCCATCAATTACAAATATGATTTCTCATCCTCTAAGATTCTATATTTAAAATCTGATTGGTACATGATAATGGATTTAGCATGGAACTAATGCACCCTTCTAATAAGTGCATCAATCACCTTGTTCTCTTTACCTTTGATATGATTTATATCAAAGTCATATTCACTAATAAATTCTAACTAGCTTCCTTTTCTGGCATTCAGAGTTGGTTGTCCGAATAAATATTTCATACCATGATGGTCTATCGTCAACTTGAACCTTTTCCCCATGAGGTAGTTCCTCCACCTCTTCAAGGAATGCACTATGGATACCAACTCCAAATCATGAGTAGCATAGTGCCTTTCATGCTCCTTCAACTTCCTTGATTCATAGCATATAACATACCCATTTTGACTTAGGACTCCACCAAGCCCTTCTTTACATCCATCAGTGCATACAATGAAGTCTTCATTTGGATCATAAATCCTTAGTATTGGATCACTTGTTAATAATTTCTTCAATTGTTGGAAATTCTTTTCACAATCCAATGTCCATTGAAACTTCACCCCCTTCTTTTGAAAGGAAGTGATCGGGTGTGGAATCTTTGAGAATGCCTCAATAAATCTTCTATAGTATCCTACAAGGCCCATGAATGATTTGACCTCTATCACATTCTTTGGTGTTGACCATCCTCTAATGTCCTCAATATTTTCAAGATCCACTACTATCCCTTCCTCTGGAATGATATGCCCCAAATAATGAATTTTCTTCTGATAAAATGTGCACTTGCTCAATTTGGCATACAACTGATGCTCCCTTAGTACTTTTAATACCATCCTCAAGTCTTTTGCATGCTCTTCCTTTGAATTAGAATATATAAAAATTTCATCTAAAAATACAATGACAAACTTATCTAAGTATTCTCTGAAAATACCATTCATTAAACACATGAAGATAGCTAGTGCATTTGATAACCCAAATGGCACCACAGTGAACTCATAATGCACATACCTTGTTATGAAAGAAGTCTTGTTGATTTCTTCTTCTTTAATTCTTACCTGATGATAAATTGACCTGAGATCCACCTTGGAGAAATTTTTTCATATTTCAACTGACCAAAGAGGTCATCGATCCTTGGCAAAGGATATTTATTCTTCACAGTTACCTTGTTCAACTACCTAAAGTTGATGCAAAGTATCAATGTTCCATCCTTTTTCTTCACAAATAATACTGGGGATACCTAAAGTTGACACACTTGGGAGTATATACCCCTTCTTAAGAAGCTCTTCAAGTTTCATCTGCAATTCCTTCAATTCTAGTGTACTCATCCTGTAAGGGGTCTTGGATACTAGAGTTGATCCAGGAATAAGATTGATCGAGAAATAAATATCTCTTTTAGGGGGTAAACTTGGTATTTATTTAAAAACATATTCAAACTCTTTTAGGACTGCATAATCTTCAATATTTGACACCTTTTCTTTATGTTTCTCTTCCATATATGTTGCAAATATTTGACACCCTTTTCTATAACTTTTATTTAGTTGTAATCTTGAAATTTCTCTGACAGTTATTGCCCTCATAATTCCCTGTACTGTCCTTAGGTTCCCATCCTCATCCTAGAAATTAAATGCCTTATTATAACAATCTAGGATATCATGGTGTTTGTCTAACCAATCCATACCAATTAGCTAGTCATAGGAACCTAAAGGTAAGATATTCAAATCTTCCCTAGTGCTCAGTCCATTCATGTCCATTGGACATGCCTTAACCATCTCATTAATTCTTCTTTTAGCTTCAATAGCTAGATGCACCAACCAAGATTTTCTATGCTTGATTCTTGGAAAATGAAAATTTTCCACCATCTTAGGATCTATATAACTATGACTAGCTCATGAATCAATTAAAATAACAATGGTTTGGTTGTTGAGCTTACCTTCCACTTCAATCATATGTGAATACAAATTAGATTTCTTGTTGTCTAAAGCTACATAGATCCTAGGTACATTTATGTCCATGTCCTCCACTGTCTCAACTTGTTGTACATTGTGAATAGACCTCACTATCACATCTATGAGGACAATCTCTAAACATATGATCTCCCCCACAACCCCAACATTTAATAGGTGGTTTTCTTGGTATTTTTCCCCCCTGTCTCTATCATTCTGGGTTCTCTAGAAGTTGGTTATCCCTGAGGATTATTTCTGAAAAATGGTGGCTTAGTTCCCTTCTTCCTCTATTCCATATTGTTTTTCTTCTTGTCTTCCAAATATTTTTGGAAAATTGGCCTTCGTTTATGTTGGCCATAAAGGCATTTATCTTTCCTTATGGTCTCCTCCAATTTTTCAGGATCATCATATTGTAACTTATCATTGATGAATGATGGTAGCCCACTCAAATACCTCTAAATATTAATTGGCTCTTCCTTTATGAAAGAAACATACTTTAGCAGTTCTAAAAACCTTCTTTCATATTCATCTATGGTCATACTCCCAATATTGAGTTCAAGGAACTCCTTCATTTTCTTGTCATAGTATCTCTTAGTCAAGTATTTCTTTTGAAAATACTTTTTTAATTCCTTCTAAGTAACATTTTTCTCATTAATGTGTTTCACCTGCACAAATTGGTTCGACCACATGGATTCCTTTCCCTTGAGATGATAGATGAAAATTCTTCCTTCTTCATGTGAAGAGTAATTATGCAATTGAAAATACTTTCTCATTCCTAGAAACCATGTCTCTATATCTTCATCTTTCTTGTTCTCACCATCAAATGTAGGAGGCTTGATTTGGTTTATTTCTCCTTGTAGCTCATCCACCCCAGACCTCATCTTATGCTTCCTAATGGTGATGGACTTGAACTGTTGTGTGATCTCCTAGTGGAATTCCCTGGAGAGTGAGGGTGATTTCTTTCAACACTTCTTTTTCTTATCCTTTCATCATGAGACATGTGACTTCATGATTTTCTTGAGTCATTCTCCTTATCCATATTCTTTTCTATTATGTCCAAGATTTGCATTAACTTTATGTTGAAGTCCTCCTACTGCTCCTTGGATTTCATAAGCCTCTAATTATCATGTTTATAACTTTGGACATCCTTTTGCAAACTTTTAATGGTCTCCACCAAGTTTATCTTTCCTTCCTTTCCTTCTCCATGACAATTTGAGTTTGTACCTTCATTACCCATATTGACATACATTCCTCTGATCTCATCATCTAGGATATAATCCCCCTATGTATCTTCCATCCCTTTTAAATCTGTGTTAATCCTGTTATGATCTAAATGTTTTTAACTCTAGAAAATGTTCAAACAACAAAACCTGTTAGGCTAATTGATTTATCAATTGCACGAAATTATGAACAATTATGATTCAATATTGCATTAAAATTTTGATTTCCTGAGAAATTTACTATCCAGATCAATTTTTTGGCTGAACATTTATGTTACATTGTCCAAGACCTTTCCAATGCCTGCTTCCATGCTCAATTATGAGTCTTGAGAAGAAAGTTATGGTTGTTTGAAAAATTGTCCATTTTGTGAGGGAAATCCTTGTACAGGTGATCTTCTTCAAGAGCCTAATTATCTCTTGGACTTGTGTTAGATCCTCTCTTAAGGTTGACATGCCCCTGTGATTTCCCTCAAATGCAGATGTGTACAAATCAGAAATCCACAGGCTCCTTCTCTAAGCCCTTTTCTCTCTTAAAATCATTATTTGGGCACAAGCCCCTTTACTTCGGCCTAAAACTCATGTGACCCTGGGCTAGAACTAGGTACTTACCTAAGTGGCTCTTATCCCAAGATTTGGGAATATAGTGATCCAAAAATTCATACTTCAAAGGTTTCTCCCTCAACACACTCCAAATTCCCTGAATGTCGAATTGGTGAATTCCCATACGAGCGCTTCTCCGGAGCTTTAGGACTCTAGTGGTCTAAAGCTTCAAGCTTCAGTATATTTATCAAAAAAGAACAAAAATTTCCCCAAATGTTGAAGTGGTGAATCCTCCAAATGAGATATTCTCTGCAGCTTCGAGACTCTGATGCTTCGGGCTTCAAATGTTTCTCCCTCAACACACTCCAAAACCCCCGAATGTCGAAGTGGTGAATCCCCCAAATGGGTACTTCTTCGCAGCTTCGGGACTCTAGTTCTCTGGAGCTTCGGGCTTCAGAAGTTTTGACAACACAACATGCTATGTCCCCCAACGGATGAACTGGATAATTCCTGGATCGACACTTTGGTGCTTCGTTACTCCGACGCTCTGGAGATTCAAGCTTTGGAGGATCTACCAACACAATACCATAAATCAACTAAACATTAAATTGGTGAACTACTCTGACGCTCTCCGACTCTAGAGCTTCGATCTTGGGAGGTTCCAATCACACAACATGCCAATCGTATTGAACGCAAAAGTGGTGAAATTCCAGAGAGTCTACGGATCAACGATCCATGACTCTTGCCACGATCTATGGCCAGAAAGAACTTTGGGACTCTGAGACTCTGGGTCTTCCTCCGACTCAAATGTGAAACACCTCCAAACTTTCAAAAATTGAAGTGGAGATCTATGGATCATAATCCTCCAAAAACCAATGACTGATATCTCCTTCGTAACTCCACACTTTGGGAGTTCCTACTACTAATCACCGCCAAACCCCGAAACTGTCGAACGTTGAATCATAGAAGGGAATAGATCCATGATCCACGTGTCCCTGATAAAGAATGGACTATATTTACTTTGGGCTTTAGGACTTCGGGCCTTTTCATGCCTGGACACTTTTCATCCATGATCCTCCAGATTGTTGAACTTCCAGACACTCGCTAATCTGTTGACCTGTGTCCCTGACGACCAATGGTCAGGATTCACTTCGAATTTATGGACTTTGGGATTTTTCACTCTTGAACCCTTTTGACACACAATCCTCCAAATTGTCTAAATTTGGGACACTCACTAATCTGTTGACACATGTCCCTGACGACCAATGGTCAAGATTCACTCTGGAATTTGGGACTTTGGGATATTTTCCTCCTGGCAACACAATAACTCGTTTATCCCAGAGTGTTGATCCTCCAAACTGCTGTGATATCTATGGATCATGTTCTCCTGTGCATAGATCCAATGGATGGGATTTGATATTCTCACACACACTTCTCCTCTGGTCTGGGGTTTGATCCAACAACATATATCTATGCTTGACCAATACAATGGTTGGTACTCCTCAGAGTGATCTATGGCATAGATTCACTCCGGGACTTTAGGACATTGGGGCTTTTACCTCCCTTCCAACAAACAATTAAAAATTTTCATAGAAGTGAAGTCCGAAGGACTTTGGTGCTTAATGACTGTGCACCTTCTCTAGATCCGATGGTTGTGAGGGATTTGTCTTCTCCCGAACATATCCAATGGTCCAGATCTAATCTTTCAGCCCAAATCAATGGTTGTTGTGGTTTCTTTCTTATGTTGGCTTTCTCGAACCACTACACCTCTTGATATTTTGAACACAGTCCAAGTGTTCTCTCAGTGGCCTCCTAACACCCATGGATGCATTGTAGCTTCAATTCTCTGTGAAATTTTGATTCAATGTCAAATTACTCAACCCATCCAGGCTCAATGTTTAAAACCGCATCTATGATACCATATTGTAGCATCCCTATCCACCCCATTGCTGGGATATGCCACGTGAAATAATTTTTGAACTGTATACGAATTTAAAGCATATGAATACTATGAAAATACACTTTTTTATGAAAAATAATAATGGAACTACACTTGCAACATACATAGGAAAAACCCATAAGTACAAATGCATAAATAAAGTTGCACCATGTAATTTAACAGACAATTGACACTTATATTTGATAGAAAGACCACCAAATGCATACAAAACTTCCACATTCCTCCTAATCTTAGACCACGCTGCTCAGAAATATTAACAGTGGGTTACCCCTGAGCTGGGACTAAACTCCACCCAGGGAAAGTAATTCCTATTCAAGTTGATGTATCTCAGACACATAGGAAAAAATATTTCTCAGGTGATAACTCAAACTAGCAGCCTACAGTCCCTCATTCCCACATGCCTGTACCACCCCAGGAAATGTTCCTGATCTCTTTTTAACAGTCCTTCGACTACCCCATTTCCTTTCAAGGGCTTCAACAATAGGTCGGACAAGAAATATTAGAGCCCTATAGTTGTAGTTTAACATCTTTGATAAAACAATTCCCAACAATTCTCTCACCCAAAGAGAAATCCTCACAGGCCTGACAACTCGTCTCTTTAGTGTGCCATGGGCCTGACAACCTGTTTCTTTAGTCCAACTCTTTAGTTAACCAAGTACATGAACAAGTACAGGTATAATGTTGTCTCAGGTAAGGTACAAGTACAATAAAAGGTACGAGTTTTGTACTGGTTCGAGTACAATACAGGTATAGTGATGGTAACAGGAAATTACGGAGGATAGCTGAAAATTCGTGAATCTAGGAATGGAGGAATGAATGGAAAAATACACAAATTCCAAGTTATTTGTATGCATGTTTCTAGATTGAAAATTGTCATATTGAGAGATACTTTGGCCCACTTGTCCCCATCCGCAAAACTTAGGATAAAATAATTATCCATAATTTATACCTTAAGGAATATTATTATAATATTCCTTTTTAGCTCAAGCTCTCTATCTTAGCCCCTTATCCTTAACGTTTAGCCCCTTTTCCCTAACTAGTGGAGTTTAGTCCCCCATACTCTTTTACATGGTTGGTCTACATGCAGTGATGTGTTTTTCATTAATATTTGCATGTAAATACATTTTCTTTTACATCACAGACATATTGTCCTTTCTGCATCCTGTCTCACCAGCCTAAGTATATTTGTATTTACATTTATAGTTGGGGTTCATCCTAGGGGTATTACATCTTTATGGATGGAAAATGTTTTCTTGTCCACCATAGGATAATTTAGTTCAACACCTTGTAACCTAGTTCTCATAAAATAAATACAATATTCATCTCCTTGTTCATCCTTTTGCGTGAGTACTACTGCTAACAAATGCTTAGATGAAAATGTATATATCAAGAAGTTTTTTAAAAAATTAGGACTCCAAAGAGATGGTGCATTGGTCATAGATATTTTAATATTTTCATATGCTTCATTTTCTAAAGGTGTGTTGATTAATTGGGTTGGTTTTCATTGATGTCAACTCTTGAAGAAAGTCTGATACTGAATTCCAGTAGCACAAAGGTTTCGGTAATGGACCCAATTTTGTTTGATGGATAATGGTATGATTTTTTTATATATTTGTAGGTAATAATATTCTATATGGATAGTACATCTCATGCCATTTCCGGTGGTATGTGGAACGCCACATAACTCCTCAAGGTTAGAGAGTTATGTCCATGTGATGTTGGAGAACCCTCATGAGTCATCTAGAAGCCCCAAAAGGTCAAAGTAGTCAAAGTGTTTGAAAAAAAATTTATTTAAATAATAAAGTTAATGGAGAACTCCCTAAAATAAGGAAAGTGGGATGCTACATGAAAGTATAAATAAGAGGCAAGGTTCTCTAATTTAATCACACTTGAACCTATTGAGTATCATTGAATATCTATTTTTTGAAAGGTTATTTGGGCATGTATTATTGATAGAGAAAAGTGCGGTAGGAAAAGTTTGGTAGAAAAAGTGTGGAAGAAAAAGTGCGACAGAAAAATCGCAGCAGAAAAATCACGACAAAAAAATGCGACAGGAAAATCGCAGCATAAAAAGTGCGACAGAAAAATCGCGGCAGAAAAAGTGCGGCAGAAAAATCACGACAGAAAAAGTGCAGCAGAAAAATCGCAACAGAAAAAATGTGGCAGAAAAAGTGCGGTAGAGAAATCACGGCAGAAAAATCGTGGCAAAAAAAGTGTGGCAAAAAAAATGCAGTAGAAAAAGTGCGACAGAAACATCGCGACAACAACATGGTTGGGGTCTATTTATGAGTGATATGGCACATCTTGTTTGAGGCATGTTTTGTGAGCTAGGGTTTAGTTCTTGAGATGTGTTGGAATAGGGGCAGACCTAGGGTTCAATGCTCAACAATGCACCAACGAAACCCTAACCGGCCCTTTCGGAAACACCTGCGAAGCAAGTAAAGTCTCACCTGAGGTAGAAGAAGTGGGGGTTACAGGACACAGGTATCTGTAACTGAGTTGGGACACATATCTATGATAACAACAATTCACAGGGTATTCTATTAACACTTAGAAGATGAGATGCATTAGTTCATTAGATTTATTAACATCGCAGAACATACCCAAAGATAGATCGGCACAGTAACAATAAATATTAAGCATCTAAACCACTTAGCACATAGCACCGTGTAGATCTAACATTCATTTACCTTTAATACAAATAAAGTACTGAGAAACAACAGATCTATACATAATAATCAAAGCAATGAGCAGATTCATAACGTAACAACAAAACATAGAGCAAACCAAAGACACAAGATATACGTGGTTCACCCTAGTGTGGGGATACATCCACCAACATCTTCACCTTCTTTATTATTCATTTGAATATTACATTCATTTACTCCTGTGCACAAAGCCACAGAGCTAAGATTCACATAGGACAAGAGATCTACGCATTGAGCACCAGATCCTCCTTCCAAAATCTAGGTCAAGGCGTAGAGCGAATTCTCTATCAAGAACAAATCCTTACTCACATACATTCCTTGGCACAAAGTCGTTCAATCTACTTGCACTTAGCTCCACAAGCTACTCAAAATCTTCTCCCTTTATACAATACATTCTTACTTATTTATACTTTTACAATCTCTTACAATAAGGCCTAATTATATGTTATATGTATTACATATAACATAGTTACTACATATTACATGTATATAATATGTAGTTACTACATATTACATGTAATATGTAGCATGGGTAAACCCCATGGGCCAACATCCCATAACCCATTACAACAACCCTAGAAAACCCCTTACTGGGTCCACATGGCTTGCAATATCAGTGATATCCATGATATTAGCTCTGCCTGGGCACTCCTTCCTTTACCAATGTGTCGAAATCCAAAAATTGGTCCAAACATGACCAATGTTTCCTCAAAACTTGGTCGAGGGCCAACAGGACCCCAACACTCACCTGTGACTCGTCCTGAGTCACTCAAGTTTGGACAACCCTGCTTCGAAGGCATCGATATTCAATCGGGTTCCCTTGACTTGCTGCTCCACCTAAGCCTCCTGCTCAACGAGTTCCTGCATCATCTACTTTTTAATAGGCCCTTCCAAGTGTTTTTCTACTGTTGCAACCACTTGGTCCAATTGCGAGCCCTGCCCATCAATTTCTTCGAACACCTTGCAGGCTTTGTCCTGCATAGGTTGTAGGTTCTGCATGACTTCCATTACCTTACCCTGGATGGTAGTAATTTATTGTTTTACTGGGTGTTTCTCCTGGGATATTTTCATTCTCTCAACTGTGGTGAGCAGCTTCATCTGCACATGCACGGAGAATGCTTGTTGTTGTGCCTCCTTTAATTGCGCTTCCAACTTTCTTAGCTCTGGGTCCTCGACGAGGCGTTCGTATGTTTGCGCGCTTCTATCACTTAGCTGTTTTCACTCTGAGGAGAGGGATCTTATCCTTCCTACTGCATTCTTATTGGTTTCCTCCCTTTGGTCATGTACCTCCTATGGGGTGCTCGAAACTGCTTGAGCCTCCAACTCTATTATCTTGGCTTGAAGTTGTTGGATGGTCTTAATGAAATTCACCACTTGAGCCTTAACCAACTCCTAGTCCTCCTATGCCAATATCGGCATAGAGTGACATGATTTACTCACTATCTCTTTGTTTGCAGCCCGTTCTGTGAGAAACTGCTCCTTTTCTCTATGTAGCTGGGATTTTTCCGCCTGGAGCATCACATGAAAATATTCTCTCTCACTTTCGTAGTTGGCCACACTGTATCATGCTACTCATAATTGTTATAAGGCTTCATATTTCTCTTGTTTCAAGGATTTTGTAGCCTTCTCTTTCTCTTCCTGGACTTTCTGAATTCGAGCTTCTATTGCATTTGCAAGTCTTCTCAATTGGGATGGTTCATCCCCCAATTATGAAATCTGTGACGAGGAAGGCACAATAGGTACTGCGTGGACCAAACAAATTGATTTCTGTACTTTCTTCAATTCCTTCTCGACTATTCCATATATCTCTTCCTTCTTCACTCCATATCTCTACAAGATATCCTTGGAAGCATCCTCCATAGCTCCGCGAACCAAATTGATATCATCCTCCATGAGCATTGCTTATAACTCAGGCTTACTGGCGCGCATCTTCTTTCTTGTTGAAGGTTTCTATGGAGAAACCTTCCTCTTCTGTGATGTGACTGTTCTAGTAGGGGGATCTTTAGGTGGTGTAGATTTTCCTCCTCCTTGCTCATCACCTCCTCCTTGTCCATTTGCTTCGTCTCCTCCTCCTCCTAGCAAGCCAAATCCATTTTCTTCAGAGGCATTTTCCTCTTCATCGGTTTCTATATCCTAGATTTCTTCCTACTTCTTCTTCTTCTTCATCCCACTCGACTATCTGACATGTTCAACTTCAGGTGACCATGGGGATTCCTATGGTTTCAGTTTCAGAGAGTTCTGCATCAGTGACAGGTACAAGGAATTCCTCCAGCCATTCCTTCGTAATCTGATCCATGTCTTCATTTGTTAGCTTGTAGTACAACTATAAATCTTCCTTGTTCTCATCTCTATGCATAGTGATATAGATGAAATGTGGATCTATGCAAAACTTGGATATTGGTTTGTACTGGTGCAGGGTGCGTGGTGTCATGCATGAAAATGACTCGATGGAAACCTTCAATTACTGATAATATGCATGAAACACAGTGTTGGACTTCCACTGCTTTGTCATGTCATTGGTGTACCACAAGGTGGAAAACCTATCATCCAACGACTCTGATGGTTAGATCTCTAGAAAGGTGGCTCCTTCAAGCATTTTCCAAGTGAAAAATGTGATCAAAACAATCAGCTAGATGGAGAAGAATTCATATATCAAATCCTAATCTTGGCAACAATCTTTCTCTAGTTTATTGGTAAGGTAGCTCACCCAGTTCATCTGCATTCCATCCACACATTTTTTGGTGAGGTCCACCATGAACTGGGTGACCTGTGTGGGGTGGTTCTTCATTATGATATTTCTAGCTATGAGTTGGCAAGCGAAGTGCACTGCGCCATCCTGGATAGAGGCTACCTTGTAACCTCAATTTCCTTTTTTGACTTAACTGTAAGCTTCGTTGATGCATTGTGCCAGGGAGCAGTCCGAGGCCTTCGCTAGATAAAACTACTAAGGTTCAGGTCCCTTCATGCTTAAACCTATAATATGGTGGATCATCACTGGATCCACAGTAATCCTTCGGTCGAGCCACAAGTATCTACCATGATAGCACAACAAGAGGAGTTTAACACAAGTGTTAACCTACTGGTGATGACCAAAATGAGGAATCTTCATCACATTTAGCACAATGGACTGCGCCAATCCCTTAATCCATGGCTGGGAGATGAGGCAAGGCTTCTTCCCAATTGACTTCATCAAGTAGCAGTGGGG